>JAKTWT010000014.1:0-294169 GCA_030582155.1 Hansenula lynferdii
TATGCAACGTGTTTCTACTCAACATGAAAAATCATCATAGATTTCAAATGGTTAGAATATGATTTATTATACCTTATCTGATATATTTTCTAATAACTAATTTTTTATCTAATTGTCATTTCATCCATATTGTTGTTTTTTCATAGAGAGTGTTTCATGATTGATGAAGATTGATTTCTTTCTTTTGTCAGTTATGCGGGAAGAAATTTCTTGATCATTTTTTCTATTTAATGTCTCTAGGCATTCATTTAATATAAGTATAAGTATAATAAAGATTGTAGTTTGTTGTTTGTTTGTTTAGTTGTTGATGTTAATGTTGATTGTGTTCCCTCGCTATTTGGCGTTCTGCCAAAGTTCAAACTAATCTTTGCCTAAGTCCTCTGACGTGCTACCTAGCCTCAGCTATCCGCTATCCCCTTCCTAGCAGCCAACCCAGCCGCTGCCTACCTAGGCTCAGCTTCCGTTCGCGGGCCTGTTGTGTTTTCGTTTTCGCGGGCCTGTTGATAATTGTTCAAATTTTTTCTTATAGTGCCTACACATCAGATCAATTGATTTCAGCTTGCAAAGCGGTTATAGAATCAGTTTCCACTTACCAAACAGGCGCTTCATTCTTGTACATTAATAATTGTGGGTTCAGAGACTGCTCTTCATTTGCTGCTGGCTATCACCTCAATCTCCAAACAAGCTTCTGTACATTACTCAGTTTATTGTTGTCTTTTGGCTCCTTTAGTCATAATATTTCACTGGGTTATTATCAATTTGTATTTTCAGTGTGAATCTTGCTGGACTTGGTTTAAATTTTATCAATAAGGGTTTCTTTGTCGGCTCAACTTTGGTGTTTGTTTATTTTGCAGTTTCAAATCTCTCAAAAAGGTTAATAAAGCTCCACTTTTATTTATCATATATTGTCATCTGACTTTCCCATTTCATCATGTCTTCCGCTGAAACCTCTGCCAACAACTCAATCAGTGAGGACACCAAGGTTCAAGAACCTCTAACTCCAAGCATCGGCCTGACTCCAAACAGATCAGCTTCTGTCTCTACACCAGGTAATAATTTTATCAATGGTGAACAACAATCAAAATTTAAACTTTTTGACGATAATACAACTCCATTGCAAAGATCAACCAATGCATTGAATCAAACTGTTGCCACAGCTCCTCCATTATTCAGACGTGCCGATGATGATTCTCAATTGGATACTGTGATTCCATCAGATTTAGTTGATATCAATTTAGCTCTAGGTGCCCTTGACTTAGATTATGGTGGAGCTCGTCCAACTGGTATTAATCCAGTTGAACCAACTGGGACCACTGAAGAAGGTGCTGAAAATGTTGATTCTAAAAGCAGAAATGTCTCTGCTGATCTTGGTAACGTCGGTATCGCTGGTCAACATCCAGTTGGTGCAGGCTTCACTCCATTACCTCATCAACAACACTTCCATCCATTCTTGTACAATTTAAATGAGTTTGGTCAACCTTTGCATGCTGGATTCAATCCACACGATGCCATGCATTCACCTCATCCTCAACAACCATGGCCAACAAAACCATTTGGTGCAAACATGAATGGTCCGCTTTCAGGCGCTCCTCCAGGATTAATGGATACTTTGAATCATACTCCTCCACCATTACATCCAGGAATGATCCCAATGAGACCCTTCAACTTCTCACCGGATGGTTTACACCATGGTCAGATTCCTCCACCACCTGGTGTGGGTGGTATTCCAGGTACCCCAGGTCAAATCAACTTCCCACAATCTGGTAATTTTGGTTCAATGGATGGTCCGCATCAAAATAAAGATAGAAGATCGTTTGATCATCAAGATAATGGTGGTTTCAACAATCAACCTCATCCTTTACAAAACTCTCATTTATGGCCTGCTTTAGGAAATGGGAATAATCAATCTTTTGATAACCAACGTTTCGGTAACATGAATCATCGTGGAGGCCATCATCAAGGTGGATCAATGAATAATGGTTCAAATGACCGTAGATTCAATAATTATCACAACGGTAATGGTAGAAGAAACATGGGTCACCGTAGAAGGGGTGAAGATGCTTCAAAATTTGCCAATGCTAGGTTAGATGATTTCCAAGGTGAAATTTATTCATTATGTAAAGATCAACATGGATGTCGTTTTTTACAAAAACAATTGGATTTAAATGCTAATGCTTCAACTATCATCTTTGATGAAATTCATACACATGCTGTCGAATTGATGGTTGACCCATTTGGTAATTATCTTATTCAAAAATTATTGGAAAAAGTCAATGATGAACAACGTATTACTTTAGTGGAAACTGCTTCATCACAATTTGTTTCCATCGCTTTGGACCCTCATGGTACCAGAGCTTTACAAAAATTGGTTGAATGTATCAACACTCAAAAGGAAGCTGAAATCGTTGTTCAATCGTTATCATCAGATGTCGTTTCATTATCGAGAGATTTGAATGGTAACCACGTTATTCAAAAATGTTTGCAAAGACTAACTCCAGCTGATTCTCAATTCATCTTTGATGCGGTTTCTGAAAATTGTACCGATGTTGCAACTCATAGACATGGATGTTGCGTCTTACAAAGATGTTTAGATCACGGTTCCAAGGAACAAGTTGAACAATTGTCTTTGATCGTTTCAAAATCAACTGTATCTTTGTCGTTAGATGCATTTGGTAACTATGTGGTGCAATATGTTTTAGCCAAGAACCAAAAGCAAGCTATCACCAAGATTATTGATGCTGTGAAAACTGATATTATTAGATTATCCTTACACAAATTTGGTTCAAATGTTATTGAAAAATGTCTTAGAGTTTCAAATTTATCTGGGGATCTGATTAGTGAATTATTGAACAAGGAAAATGAATTGATCAAGCTATTAAATGATCCGTTCGGTAATTACGTTTTACAAACAAGTTTAGACGTTGCCAAAGATGAACAATTCGAACAATTATCCTCGTTATTAAGACCATTATTATCCCAAGCTAGAAACACACCACATGGTAGAAGAATTTCTACTAGATTGCAGCACCCAATTGAAAATGCACCAAATACTGCTACTTCTGAAGATACCACTGGTAATGCATCCTTTGCTTTAGCTTCTTCAGGATCAGATATCACCTCCACTACTGCACCAAGCTCTGCACCAACCACCGGTGAAGCTTCAACTCCAACTTCATCTTGAGCTGTTCCAAGCCGAAGCATCTGTATATTAGATTTTAGTCATATTTCTTGTACATTAGTGTCTATTTTAAAGATTCCAAAAGTTAATTATGCAAAAAGCTTTAATACATAGTATAGATTTCAACATATTTGCGTTTTTTCTACATAGATCGTAATTATGATCATCTAATTTTCATTAATTGATGATCAAACATGTATATCTGATATGGACCAGCTGAAAAAAACTTAGATATATATATACTAACAAGTGAGCTTACATCTGTAGCTCACCAAAAAAAGAAAAACACTTGAACAAAATGGGGAAAAATGAACCAAACTGAAATGAGAAGCCAAAAGTAACCCTCGTAACTGACGTACATGAGTGATGCTTTGGTCTGATGATTATGATATTATTATAATAATTATTAAATGAGTGACCGTAATATTCAAAGAATTGAAATTACCAATATGTGTTGTAAATAAAGAAGTGAAATTAAAGAGTGACCGTAATGTTAACATTACCAAAATTGTATGTACTGAGTGTAAACTTTTAACAAAAGTGTGATAATTGGAAAGAAATGGGTTGAATATTTTCCAGGATAAATATTGTTCAAATGATAAACCGATGCAAATGCTGAAACGTAATTAAATTGTAGTTATTGATGTTTTTTGGGGAGATTTGTTCCGAAAATTAACTGATAACACAGCACGAAGAGCTCTCATTCAGCACCAGTAAACTAGTTCTTGTAGCTGCTTCAAAAACGTCATCGACCCCTTCTCCCGTCAGAGCAGAACATTCCAAGAATTTTTTTGCACCTATCAATCTGGCAACTTCTTCACCTTGATGAGGTTGAACAAATTTTTTCTTATTTCTTGAATCATCTGATCCAACTCTTAAATCTTTCTTTAGACCAACAAGTACCACTGGAACACCTGGGCAATATCTTGATACTTCATCACTCCATTTCGTTCTAGCATTTTGTAAAGATTCTGGTTCATCAATTGCAAACCCAATCAAGATAACATTTGCCTTAGAATAACTCAAAGGTCTTAATCTTTCATATTCTTCTTGACCCGCTGTATCCCATAGGGCCAATTGTACAGCTTTCCCATCGACTCGACAATCGGTAACGTAATTTTCGAAAACTGTTGGATGATATTCTGTTGGAAATTCACCTAATGTGAAGACATATAATAATGATGTTTTACCACATGCACCATCACCAACTATGACCAGCTTTCTCTTCACAGATGAAGATGACATTATATATATAAAGGGGGCTGGATTATTATGATTTCAAATAATGAAATGATCTATAATCTAGATATAATGTGACCAATTTCGCTTATATGTTAACTCAAATTCTCGAATGTAAATGACTTTGGGAATGTCGGTAAAGTATGATAATTGTCCAATGACAAATGATAATTATGGGTAATTATCTTGAAGATATTTCACCAGGTACTGAAAATCGAGGGAATTTGGCGTCTTATAGCTCTGAAATTTCCATTCAAGACAAACATCATTTGATAGAGTTAATTTGTACTATACAAATCTCAACACGAAAAAACCAATGCTTGTTTTTGAAAGTTCCGACCTTGCAGGTCGGATATCCAACGATTTTAAAAGGGCCACTAAAAATAGAAAAGCCGAATCTTCGAGAAACCATATAGTATTCTTGCAAACGCGGTACAATAGCGAGAATGGCACAAGTGATGCTAAAAATTGGTATAGTGGTGAGTCTAGTGTACAGTATGCTATTCATATTGTATTGATTATAACAAAGAACACTCAAAAATAGGTCAATTGAGTATACCTTATTAGCTTATGAAATCGTAAAACAGTGAAAGCCAGTGCTGATCTATTATTGAAAACTCGCATAATTTAACGTGTTGAAGTTTAGGCGTTACACATCGTTAAGTATACTTTGATGCTAAATTTATCACACTAATATCAACTGATAGGGTATATGTACCATAAACCAAGGAATTGGGAACTGCACAGTCAGCAATAGATAATCTAACTGTCGATCGATGTATCGATGTATCTAGTAAAACACCTGAAGTGCTCACCATTTTTATAATTCCAGAGCTCAATTTTAAGTCATCAGTCGCAGATTTATATAAAGGTTTGAAGAACGGTTATATGATGTACAAAGAAATTAAGGAACCATATTTATGTAGCGGACCCACAACGGGGTGTTCTTGGAGAAATAGTACAAAAATCTCTCCGTACTTCCAGTTCTTCTTATAGACATGTTGGGACTTCATAGTAGGAACGCATTGAAACTTAACAGTCCTATATATATTACTCAAAAAACGATATTATCAAGCCAATTACAGCTGTTTGTTAATAAAATAAAATCTTTGTCACCGCTTACAGCCTCATTTAAAGGTTAATCGTTAACCGTTAACCGTTATAGACGTATTGGCGTACAGTAAAATTTAGTACTAGAGCTGACGCACAATTGTATAATTGATCATTGATCAACTAGCGCGTTTCTCAGTTAGAAGCAGATTGATCAATCAAACAGCTTGAATCGTACCAGGATCAAAATAAGAAAACATAGAAGACTAATATACAGCTAGTGGACAGCGGAATATACTCGGTGATATGGCTTGAAGTTAATCATGATGAGCATAGTTGAACCTGCATGGAATCTTTGAGACTGTTCGTATAATCATCAATGTCAGGGTCTTTCGGTGGCGAAGTTACAGTGTTGAAACACTTCAAGTTAGCTACTACAACGATTGTAATCATAGCTGTAAAATTAAGAACAATATACAAACACCAATACATCTACAACACGAGTTTCACCATATGCCACCCGGTGAATTAGTATTATCAAACGAAGGATTTTTCACACCAGGGCCAAATAAACCGTTAGTATCAAAATCATTGAAATGTAAAGAAGCAGCTCTCGAGCTACTCAAAGTATTCATATCATTGATTGAGTGATCCATCTTGATAATCTTCACCAGTGAAGTTTGGCTTTGTTCACCATTGACAAACTCATATCTGTATTGCTTAGAATAAGACTGACAAACTTGAGTGAATAATTCCAGTGTAAGTTTAGCTTCTGGTCTTTCAATGGCATTGAAAGTATCAAATAACACTTTAAAACGAACATAATCATTATCTCCAGCAACACTTTTAGCAAAAGTATAAGCTTTAAAAATGGTGTTATGATAATCATTCAAGATTTGATCCGATTTGGGAACAGGATTATTCAAAGAAGGTGTAACATTTTGAAGTGTTGGGGTGAATGATGAAACATTTTGATTGATATTTGGTGTAGGCTGCGACATAAAACTATTTGGAACTTGTGGGATTGAAGCTTCATTCGATAATGATGCTGTATTCCATATACTTGTCCCATTTAATGAAGGTTGACGTGTACTTCCCCAAGGACTTGAATTATTAGTAGCCCATAAGTTATTATTATTGGAGTAGTTCTGACTAATGTTAGAAGCACCAAGATTGGAAGATGCGAAACTATCAGTCAATTGACCAATTGAATTTGGAATGCCTTCTGGGACTTTTGTAATATTTGGTATACTAGGAATGCTTGAAGCTCTAGAGAAGTTAGATATACTCGATTGATGAGTAGAGGCCTGTTGTTGTTGATGCTGATGAGCTGGTTGCTGTGGATGTAACGATGGAACTGTGTTCTTGGACTGAGGTGATTGACTGAAAAGATCGAGACCACCATTACCCAATGGGTTGAATAAACTCGTACCAGCATTGTTTGGGTTTGGGTTGGTATTCCAAATGTTATTATTAATTGGATTAGACAATTCCGCAACATTTCTTTCACTAAATGGCGAGCCATTCAATTGTGTAGCCTGAGTGTTCAACCCATTGAACACATTTGAATTTTGGGATATTGAAAGCCCTGGTGGTGTTTCATTGCGATTGATTTGGAAAGGTGCATGACTTTGACGATTCAATCCAGTTTGTGAGCCTAAAGGTGAAGAACTGAATGATGGATTAGACTGTTGGTAGAAGTTATCCAAGAAATGATTTGATCCTATTGAAGGTTGCTGTTGAGTTTGCTTGAATTGGTCAGGTAAAGAGGTGTTTGAATATGATCTTGCATCTGAAATTGATTGAGACTGTTGAAAAGACGGTTGATTTTGTTGTGGTTGAGATCTTGGTTGTTGTTCAGTGAAATTTTGAGCCTGTAACTGAGCCTGCTGCAACCTTAAAGATTCATCATTCAGTAGTTTTTGTTGAAGATTCTCCTCTTTTTCCTTTTGAAGTTTCAACTCTTCAGCTTTTTTCTTCTCTGCAGCTTCTCTCTTGAGCCTTTCTTCCTCTTCCTTTTTAACTTGAAGTTCCTTTTCCTTGTTAAGTTTCTCCTCTTCTTCCTTTCTCTTCTTTTCCTCAAGCAATTGTTTTCTTTTTTCTTCCTTCTCTTTCTTGATCTGCTCTCTGCGACGTTTTTCTTCAAGCTTCTTACGATCCTCTTCTTGCTTTCTTCTGCGACCCTCTTCCAGCTTTCTCTTATTTTCCTCGTCCTTCTCACGTTTCAATCTTTCTTTATCTTCCTCCTTTTTCAAACGTTCTTCCTCTTTTTGCTGTTGTAGCAGACGCTTCTTTTCACGTTTCTTCTCCCTTTCACGTTGTTTCTTCTCTTCTCTTTGTCTTTTTAATTGTTCTTCAGTATCGATTTCATTAAGCAGAGCATTGGTATATTCCTCTTGCTTCTTCTTTCTATAGGCGTCAAGTAGGCTTTGTCTCAACATTTTGGTGGTACACAGCTGAAGCATTGCTCTACCTTGTTCCAAGCTTTCCTCTTCATCCAAATTATCATCGGTATATTCACCATCATTTTCTTCATCCTCTTCTCCTATATCATCCTCATATTCTTCGTCTGCATTTTCCAGATCTAACTGGTGACCATTGTGTACTATATGAGAATGATTATGACTATGAGAATGTGTATGATTGTGAGAAGTACTAGTTTTAGAATTTGATGAGACATGGCCATGATTATGAGTATGATTATGGACATGGTTATGAGGTTGATGTTCTTGGCAGTCATGATCAAATGCTTGATTATGATATAATTCATCATCAACCTCGTCAACGATCTCATCTTGAAGCGATTTCAGCTCTTGCTTTTCTTGTTGTAGTTGTCTTTGTAGATCTCGTTGTCTTTGCAGTTGCAGTTGAATCAATACACGACGATCCTTTTCGTTATCAGGATCGAAATTTCCTTCACTGAATTCAGGTTCATGTATATGCCCCCCATTAGCGGGCTCACTATTTTGATGAATATGTTGATGATCGTCTTCATGTTCACTATCATGATGGTCTGCAAAAGACTCGTCATCCTCATATTCTTCTTCCTCTCCTTCATCATCATCATCATCATCATCATCTTCTTCTTCTTCTTCGCATTCTTCATCTCCTGCAAATTCGTGTCCAGAATCCCTATAGTGCGGATCTTCTTCTTCTTCTTCCTCAACTTGATTATTTGCTAGGTTCGAATTATATTTTTCGGATCTTTTCAAATATTGATTTTGTCTTTGAATTCTAGACTCTGCCAGCTTCTCCATCATTTCCAGAAATTTCTTCCCATCATTTTGTAAAAGATCTTCAGCAACTGACATAATCCCATTCTTTCTCTGTTCGGGAGAGCGATTACGCTGTTGAGCCTGTTGACTATTTTGTTGCTGAGATGCCTGTTGAGGCTGTTTTTGAACTTGCTGCTCTTGTTGAGATTGCTGTTGCTGTTGATTTTGTTGTGGTTTTTGTTGCTGTTGTTGATTGAAGTTTGACCCAGATCCATTTCTGCTGCGATTTGAGACATTGTTATTTCCCTTCTGCTGCTGATGCTGATGGTGTTGATGATGGTCATCATTCCCGACTTTTTGCTGATTATTCAAATTAAATAGTTCAGCTGCAATTAATTCTTGCGTATTTATGCCGTCGAAATAACTATCGTAAAGTTTCTTCAATTCTTGCTCAATGATCTGTCTTTTACGACCGCATACAGAACAGTTACAAGTTATTTTCTGTTGTTCCTTCATAACTTTGAATACTGAATCTCTTTCCAGATTAAGCAATTGTTTCTTTTCATCGGCTGACAAACTTTTCCAGTATTCTTTAAGTTGTTCATTTAATTCATTTTGATCTTCAGGTATTAACTTATCCGAGTTTCCGGCTTTAGCAGTCTTAATTTTATGCTGTGAAACTTCACTAGTGTTTGGTTTAGGTGTTTGTGGTTCCAAACTTTGCACAATAACATCACCATTTGAATTTTGCTTTAAAATTCTTGAATCTGGATATTCGAAATCAGGATCATTGAAATCCATCTCTTTTATCGTACCATCTTCGTTTGTTAAGTCTGAGGTTTTCTTTGACTTTGACTTCTTCTTCTTTTTCTTTTTATTTGCAGATTTAGCATTAGCCTCATTAGAGGCAATTTGAGATTGCCCATTTGCATTGTTGTATTCAAATTGTATATCAGATCCATTCACAAGATTTTTATTCGATTCAATCCCACCGCCGTTGATGGGGACTGAACGAGTTGACATGATGAGCTTTTGAGAATGTAATCTTATAATCTTATCCTTCAGCAAAAGCGTAATTTATTCAGATCTTGTCAAGGTTGTTTCCAGCGGCATATACTTTTGTACTCTTTTGATGAAAAAAGAGAATTGTCCTTGTTAGTTCAACAATATATTGCGAGCAGCCACAATCAGACGAGCCTTGAGTGCCGATAAAATTAGAAATAGTTCTTGTCTCGATGATCAAACGTTCACAAGTGACCTGTTTGACTTTTGTGGTAACCAATTTTTTTTACAAACGCAATTGTCCTTGTTCAAAGTGGTGGCGATTGTATTGTATTGAGCTTATGATGGATATGTTCTCTTGTTCAGTGCGCTTATACCGACTCCACTTTACTAATACTGGTTGTTGTTCTGGCGTGAACTTGTCTGTGTGCAAAAGGGTCTCTCCAATACCACCACTAAAATACCATCCATACAATAATTCTTGCAAAACTCCAATACCGACAACTGAAAATTTGGGAAGCAAAAAAATGATTGGTCAGCGCTGAGATAAGCTGGAGAATGCGCGAATTTTGGCAATACGTAGTTACAGATAGCTCGAACTTTTGTGTTTAGTCTGAAGACGGTGGATTGAAGATTGTGGTGCTCTGCTAACATTGCTAGATAAATAGCGTATAGCCTCCATAGTTGTTTCATGCTGCTCTCTGTTGTGGTTCTAACTTGTTAGCTGAATTTTAGGCTTAATTTTATATATAGCTGTATGCCTATTAAGCGCGTTAGCGCGATGAATTTAACGTTATAACGTCTACAATCGCCTGAAAGCCGAAGAATTGCCAACAGACCATATTCGAATATTTGGAAAGATATAGACATTGATGTCATTGATGGCAAGCTCATTCCTTCTATAATTAATCTAACCCCATTTCCATTCTTCTCATGTGCTTATTTCTCAGAGTCGCCGGCTCATCGCTTGAACCCCGAGAGAATTAACCTTGTGTAATCCACTCTTTCCTGCGATCTACTCACCACGGGAATAATTTATAAAAGCAGTCGAACCTTCCGTGAGGCTCAGGACCACCAAAGACACTCAAATACACTCTTTATTCTGTTTAACCAAACCCTCTTGAGTTTCCCTTTCCCACAGATAATTTTGTCATACACGCGAAAATAGGGGAAATACAGCCAAATCTCTGTTTCAACCACAATCACAGCATCTTACAACGCTGAAACGCCACCAAGAACAACGCAAACGACAAGCTACAACTAGGAACAAAATTCAAACATACACCTTACATCTCTCTGAAACTACCACGCTCGAATTATTGGAACCCTTATCAGTGCTTCGTATAAAATAATACAACGACGAAAAACGCTTGTGAAGGCCACCAAAAAGAAACAAAAAAAAGCTCACTTTGAACAGAAAGCATTTCCAGAAATCTTTGGATCTCCATATATTCACAGATCATCTCTTGAAACCACCAACTTGAACATACCCCATCAGGATCTGGTCCTACAAAGCTACAGGACCAAAACACTACACGTTTGCAAAGAAAGCACCAGCGCAAAAACACTTTTAAAGCAAAATTCACAATGTACGTTGCTTCATCAAGTCTGGAACGCCCTGCTTTATCCTATGGGAGCTCATACGATAACAACCAAACTCAACAACAAAGCTCTTCATCTTCATCTTCACAACAACAATCTTCTCAGCAGAGTCAGTCGCAAATCCAGGTACCACAGCAGGGATCAGTCTCTCAAAATCAACAGAATGGCAGTGTACCTATCCCTCCACCAAACAGAAGAAGAGGTTCGTCTTTGGGGAATTTTACATCAAATCTGTTTTCCAATATAACAAATTCCTTAAGAAACAACTCCTCATCAAATTTAAACTCGACTAATGGCACCAATCGCTCTAGGGCAAGCTCCACTTCAAGATCAAACTATCAATCAAACAACAACTCGTCCACAAACATTATACAAAGAGGCAACAGTTCGGGGAACATACCAATACATGCCCCTTCAAATTTGAACCATGAAGCTTCAGGAAACTCGTCCACTTCTCAACTCGATGGAGGTACAAACAATTTTGAAAGCTCATATCTGGCATCGACTCCCATTGAAGACTCTAGAGTTTTACAAGGTCAAACAAGATCTAATTCTCTGGGTCTACAACAGAATAAACAGGATACTGATGGAACATATTCGATAAGATTGACACCATTCATAGATCATTCGTCTAGTTCATCGGGATTGTATTTCAGTCCAGTATTGAGGAAAACCAAACCAAGTACCAAATTATCACTGGGAAGATATACAGATAAAGTAAGAGAAGCCGCTCAGGCGCCAAGTGGATCTGATGCCCCAGTAGTATTCAAATCTAAAGTTGTTTCTAGAACTCATGCTGAATTTTTAGTTGATGCTGATGGGAACTGGTTTATAAGGGATTTGAAATCATCATCGGGGACTTTTCTCAATCATATAAGATTATCACCTGCAGGTTCAGAATCTGCTGTAACACCAATAAATAATGGTGATGTCTTACAGTTAGGTATGGATTTTAGAGGTGGTGTTGAAGACATTTTCAAATGTGTCAAGATGAGAGTGGAGATGAATAAATCATGGCAAAGAAGAGCAAATCAATTTAATAAAGAAGCTCATGAAAAATTGAGATCATTAGCTCTGATGAACAACACAAATGAACTGAGTGAATGTGCTATATGTCTTTTGAAAGTTAAACCTTGTCAAGCTGTATTTATCAGTCCTTGCTCTCATTGTTGGCATTATAAATGTATACGACCAATTGTTGTCAAGAGTTATCCACAATTCCTATGCCCAAATTGTCGTGAGACGTGTGATTTAGAGGCAGATTTGGATGAAGAAAGTGAAGAGGAAGAAGAAGCAGATGAGGAAGAAGAGGATGAAGATTCCAAGATGGACGATGATGACGGGGAGGGTATTAATGAAATAAATGATGGTCAGATACAACGATCGAATTCACAATTGAAAAAATTAAACTTGAATCAAAATAATCAAACCAGTGAGGATTTAATTCTTGAAGAAAGTTCAAATGAAGGTTGAATCATTTCCTTTGTCATTAAAGCCTTATAGCTCAGTTGCATATATCATCTATTTTTTTTTTTCATTTTTTGGAGTTTTAAATGTCTCATGTTTTCTACATGCATATAAGTGTGTTTTCATTCATTCATTTGTTTTATTTTTACATAAATTATATACATGTGCGCATATAACTTGATTTTCATTCCAATAGTCTTATTAATACATCTTGTAAGTCACTTCTACCCTTTGGAGATTTCCAAATTTCGTGATCCCCATCTGCAATTTTCCATTCATTAGTATTTGAACTAATTTTGGTTAATTGTCTTTGCCAATTCCCCCAATTTAAAGATTTTTTGATGACAAAATCTGCACTTACTACAGAAATGGGCACTTCTGCTAATGCACTTTTCCCACTTGTCACTTCATTATATGACAAGATACTTGCACTAATCTGTTCTTGTAATCTAGCACGTAAGTATTTCCCTTGTGTATGCATATCACGTCCATAAATACGATCTCTAGAGCCATGATGCTTAAATAACCATGATGCCTGTGCTGAAAACCCTAGTGGGGAGAAAAGACCTTTTAGCCATAGTTTTAATCCCGCTCCAGGACCCATGGATGATACACCTTTAGGTAATGGTTCACGTTTCTTTGTACGTGAGTTGGGATCTTTTAGTAGAAGATCTTCATGCCATGATTCGACTAATAAGATGGATTCAACTTGTGCTATATTATGGGATGCAAAAACTTGAGAGTATAAACCTCCAATATCATAACCAACCAGTAAAAATGGACCATGAATTTTTTGCTTTCTCAATGCCTCCGATAATAGTTCAGTCACTATAGAGATTGAAACTGGTGAAGGTGAAGAATCTGAAAATCCATACCCAGGACGATCATAGACACAAAATCTCTCAACTTTATTTAAATGATATAATTCTTCGACCCATTCACTAAATTCTTCATTTGAATTGTGACCTGATTCTAATAGTACAATAGGCTGTTCTGAAGAACCATTTGTAGAGACATCTCCAAAACATGAGAGGTGTAACCTTAAAGCGTTCTCCTCCACAGGAACCAATTCTCCCCATGGTTTCACTCTTAAAGTGTCAAAAAGGTGTAATAAAACGTTTAGTCCAATTAATGATACATAAATCAATAGTGCAATTTTAAAGACATTTCTCACTAAAATAATTACCCATTCGGTTAATGTATGTCTTGTTTCAATACGACCTGTCAATGTGATTTCCTCATGTATCTTCCCCTTTTCCACTAGGTATTCACTTATCGAAGTGAATATTATTGTAGCAAAAGCCCATACAACACTTAATGACCCAATAACCCCCATTTCAGCTCTTTGGAAAATCAATAGTAACAAAATAATGAATCCGATTACTCCACTGGTAATGTACCCCAGCAATCTCTCCAATGGAGATGGGATCTTGAAAAATGCTAGAGTGGTCAATGTAGCATATAAAGATATCAAGACAAAATTAATCTCAAGAAATGAACGACCTTTGTTGTTTAATCCTGGGATTGAAACAAAATCACTTAGTAATAATAGAATAAACCATAATGTGGATAAAAACGCAAAAGTGTTGAGCAGGAACTTTGCAATCTTCACATTATAAACGCTCAAAGGCGATACTGCAGGATCATCTGGCGATAATAGTGGTTGCCTTTCTAAATCATGGTTTGTTGAACTCCCCACTATTCTACCACTCTTCTTTGGTGTATCTTCACGGTGATGTGGTTGTTGCTCTTGATTGTTATCAGTGGCACCATGATCAGCATCAACCCTCGAGCTACTACCTTCAGCTTCTTCAGGACCTTGTGACATTCTTCAATTGTTCCGAACCAGAGTGATTATATGCAAATTGACTTTACTTGAAGTACAACAAACAGTATAAGGTTATGTGACACAATATATCCCCTACATATGTTGCTAAATTCTATAGTGCGTCGGGGTTTTACGCTAGAGGTGCCCCGGTGAAACAGACGAGCCTAGAAGGAGAAGCCTCCGGCTACAGCTCCTGCCTAGATCCTGGGACCCGCCTGTCTAAATTCTAAACTTTTAGGCTGCCTCCGGCTGGCCCATGGCCCATGGCCCCTTACGCCTGAGCGCACTCGTCTAGAGATCTGCGCCGCCCAAAAAAACCTTGAAACAACAAAACGAAACGCACAAGCCAAAATATAAACATTAAAGAATTATCAACAGGCTATTGACATCTTCAAGGAAACTAGGCGTTATAACTCCCTGGCTAAACATTGCTTCACTTTCTCGAGTTTATTCTAGCTCCTGGTCAACATCTTCTGGCTTTTGCTCGCTAAGCGCCCTAACCAAACTTCATTCACAATCTATTTTGAGAGAAACCGCTGATAAATCGATACGTTTGAACATCTAGCCAAAACTGCATCGAAATGGATTCTTCAATTCCTCCAGGACTGCCAGCGAAGATAGTAGAGGAACTGCAGGAACTGAATGTGGAGTTTAGTGATGGATATCTAACGGAAAAGGGATATATAAAGAAGAGGAAATATATTTTAAACAAAGTTGGAACGCCCAATTCTCAAATATCAACACCTGATACAAATTATCATCATCATTCAAGAGCATATAGTGTCACCTCGGGACTGACCAGAATATCTACCATCTCCTCAAAACCAAATGCCCAAGAGTCATCTCCTCCATCAATCGGAACTGATCTACAGAAACCACTGGATCCAAGAGTGGTTAGCACTGAGCTTAACAGTGCTGAAACCTTTGACACATTGGCAACAATCTTGAGGCACAGAAGCTCTACATACCAAAAAGAACTAGCGCTAGTTATGGTGGACTCAAAGGGGAAAGAATCAGTGACTATAACGTGGGAAAAACTATACCTAAAAGCTGAAAAAGTTGCACAACAAATTAAAGACAAGTCAGGATTATACAAGAACGATCGTGTTTGTTTGATTTATCAAAATGTTGAGCTTATTGATTTCACAGTAGCATTATTTGGCTGTTTTTTGGCTGGAGTTGTGGCTGTTCCAATCACACTTGATCTTCGATTGCATGAGATTGTGCAAATCATGAACCATACTCAGTCACATCTATGTTTGACGTCAAAACAAGTTGCTGAATATTTGGATAAAAAAGTAACGGCAAATTCCAAAATAAAATGGCCAAAAGGTCTCGAGTTTTGGAAAACAACAGATTTGGGAACATATCACCCTCAAAAGAAGCAAGAACCTCCTGCCCTGCAAACTCCTGATTTGGCTTACATAGAATTTGTCAAATCTCCAGATGGTGAGCTTAGAGGGGTAGCTATATCGCACAAGACTATAATGCAACAAATGAACTCTTTAACGAAAATCTTCTCATCGAATCCAAACTCAAATGGTAAATCATATAAAAGATCTGATATATCGTTCACGAGGAATAAAAATGTTATGTTGAATATTTTGGATGCTAGAAAGTCTGTTGGATTGATTGTTGGGACGCTACTCAATGTGTTCTCTGGTAATTTGATGATATGGACCCCTTCAAGTTTGCTTGACATTGCAGGTCTATACGCAAATGTCATTACTAGATTTGGTGTAACGGTTCTTTTAAATGATTATTTGAATTTAAAGCAAGTTGTCTATAACTATCAATCATTTCCACAATATACGAGAAAATTTTCCAAAAAGGAAGTTGATTTTTCGACGTTGAAATGGTGCTTAATTCATACTTCTATTGTTGATGGTGAATTTCACGAAATTCTTGCAAATCGTTGGTTGAAACCTTTGGGATGTCGAAACGTTGATAACGTCGTTGCACCTCTATTGACCTTGAGTGAGTTTGGTGGTATGGTTATTTCTATGAGAGACTGGTTAGGTGATGAGCACAAATTGAACGCTACAATAAACCAATCATTAAATGATGATGGGGAATCTGCTGCTAGGTCTGTATCTAATTTATCAGAGGTGCTCATCGATAAGAACTCATTGACTACAAATACAGTGAAGGTAGTCTCAGACAGACCTCCTCCAATTGCAGAAAGCTTCAGATCATCGGGTTTTATTAGAATTGGATCATTTGGATACCCTTTACCTGATGCCACCTTGGCTATTGTCAATCCTGATACTTGTTATTTATCAGGTGTAATGGAAGTTGGTGAAATTTGGATCGATAGTGTTTCTCTACCCGGTGGGTTTTGGGGGCTTCCTAGCGGTACAGAGAATATTTTTCATGCACGTTGCAGAGATCATGAAGGTGTTTTAGATTTAGAATTCTTGAGAACTGGTCTTCTCGGCTTCACATATAATGGTAAGGTCTATGTTTTGGGGCTATACGAAGATAGACTAAGGCAACGTGTGACTTGGCTAGATAACAAGTCCATCAAGAATGATGAATTCCAGTATAAATATCATTACTCGGATCATTTGGCTTACACTTTGGCAAGAGCTATTCCTCAAAGAAGAGTTTCAGATTCTTCCGCATTTGACGTGTTGATAAATAATGAGTACTTACCAGTTGTTGTGATTGAAAGTGCTTTTGCAGTACCGTCTGAGACTGGGTATGTCGATATCTCAGAAGTTGATATGATTGCCTCCAAGAGTTTTGTTGTACTTGAGAGATATCATAATGTTCGTCCATATTGTATCTTGATATTACCACCTGATACTTTACCAAGAACGATCAAGAGTGGAATTCCAGGGATTGCCAATATGTTGTGTAAAAGACAATTTGTCGAAGGTACTTTGGCTTCGGTTTATGTGAAGTACAACATCAAAAGATCTATTACCGAGATTCCTAGATCGAAATTTTATCTGGATAGTGTGTGGAGTAAGTCTGTTTCCAATCAAAGATCAATTTCATTAAGCGCCTCCGAGGATCAATATTCAGGTTTAGATTATCGTGACACATCAATTGATGACAGAACTAAGAGACCTTTGACAGACTTTAAATCGATTCTTGGAATCTTACAATGGAGAGTCAAATATCAAGCTGATGAGCTTGCATTTTCAAGTGTCTCTAGAGGTGCAGCTGCCAAACAATCATCATGGAAAAAATTTGACAATAAGATAGCAGGTGTTATATCTTTGATTTTGGAGAAGGTTAAAAAGGGTAAAATGAGAGTCGGTGATCATATAATTTTGATGTACACGCTCTCCGAAGATTTCGTTAGTGCTGTTTATGCTTGTTTATATACTGGTATGATACCAATTCCATTGAATCCTGTTGACGTTAACAGACTTAATGAAGACATATCTTCAATGGTGAGTGTCATTAGGGACTACAAAGTCAAGACAATCTTTACCAATAGTGACGTTGAGAATATACTCAAAAATAAACCAGTTGCACCTTTGCTTAAAGAATCAAACGCATGGCAAACCATCAAATTGAGAAATACATCTAAGGCTAAAACAAGTGCATCTGTTGTCAACCTTCAATCAAAAATTGATGTAAGTTTTAAACTAAAGAATGCAGTGGAGAATAATGATACAGTTTTGATCTGGTTATCACATACAGAAGATGGTGTCCGTATTGCAACAAGATTCACACATCGCACCATAGCCGCAATATGCAAAATAATGAAAGAGACTTGTCAATTGGAGAGTAAAAATCCGGTCATTTCATGTGTTCGCAATACATCAGGCGTTGGCTTCATTCAAAGCGTTTTGATCGGGGTTTATTTGGGATCATCAACATACATTATCCCACCTCTTGATTTTGCCACAAATCCTTCATTGTTTTTCCTAACATTGGCAAGATACAAAGTCAAAGATGTCTATGTTACTCCGCAAATGATGGAATTTGCATTAAAAAAGGTCAAATCGAAGGACTTCACTTTGGATAGGGTAAAAAATTTGATGATTGGTTATGATGGAAGACCTGATGTTAACTTGATTAAAAATGTCGCTGTGCAGTTTTCACCAACCAAACTGAGCTCATCTTCAATAAGTCATATTTATTCACACAACTTCAATCCAATGATAACTTCAAGATCATATCTGTCTTTCGATGCAATTGATCTTTGGATTGATCCAGATGCATTGCGTTTAGGTTTGGTGTCCATTGTGAATCCATCAAACAATCCAAATGCTGTACATGTTCAAGATTCTGGTATCGTTCCCGTCTGTACACAAATCGCTATTGTGAACCCAGAAACGCGTAAACTGTGTAAAGTTGGTGAATATGGTGAAATTTGGGTATGCTCAGAGGGAAATGTTGAGGGAACAATCAGTAAGGTCAATAATAAGAATAGAGAGTCATTTGAAAAATATCAATTTAATGCTAAAATTGAAGGCGGTGATGATAATTTGAGCTATATCAGAACCGGTGATTTAGGATTTCTACACAATGTATCTAGATTCGATAAATCAGAAGCAATTGACTTCCAACCACTTTTCATTTTAGGTCAAATTGCTGACACATTTGAATCCATGGGTCTATCGCATTTTGCCTCTGATGTTGAAAGATCAATTGAAAGGTCTCATCCTGAAATCAGAACAAGCTGTGTTTTCAAAGCTGGTGGTTTTGTTATCGCTGTCATTGACTCCTCCAGAGCAAAGTTTTTATCTTCACTTGTACCAGTGATTTTTAATAAGGTTTTATCAAATCATTATCTAGTTCTTGATATTGTCGTTTTCACTAAGCCAAAAGGATTCCCTTATTCTAGACTTGGGTTGAAACAAAGACGTAAAGTTGTTGATCATTTTGTCTCCAAAAAATTACCAATTCAAGCTCAATATGGTTTGAACCAGGGTGAGGCAAGTTTGATAAAGATGGTACAGGATTTTGAAAATGCATCTGAGGTTAGTTCTTTGCATACAAAGGTCGAGGAAAGGCCTATGTCCTTCCTGTCTTCCCAACTAGAGGTACAAAAATTGGACGTTTAATCAAAAAAAAAATAGATTGTTGTTTTAATGTTTCACGTTTCACGACGCAATAGCTTCATAAGAGAATAAAAAGTCTCAGCTAATTAATAATAATTTAATATTATAGTAATAGAAAAATTTCTGTAGAACGTTTTAATATTTTATCAATATTACCATGTATATCATATACACAATGACTTGCATTAAATCTCTTTACAATCTATATCACGTTACCACTCATTAACGACGACGAGTTCTCATTTGAGCCATTCTTCTTCCAGGCACTCTAGTTTGTGCTTGTTGTGACGGTGTTCCAACAGCCGGAGTACCAGGTGCTGAGCCTGGAACACCA
The DNA here is from genome assembly GCA_030582155.1 of Hansenula lynferdii. Lineage (NCBI taxonomy): Eukaryota > Fungi > Ascomycota > Saccharomycetes > Phaffomycetales > Wickerhamomycetaceae > Hansenula > Hansenula lynferdii. Next base: position 19,940 of record JAKTWT010000014.1, read on the forward strand.
AATGGTGTGCTACTTGCACCACCAAATGATGGAGCCTGAGATGCACCAAACCCGAATCCACCACCTTGTTGTTGTTGTGGAGCTCCAAACGCTGGGGCCTGAGGAGCACCAAATGGTGTACTGCTATTTTGTTGAGCACCACCTCCAAATATAGCACTTGGATTAGCTGCAGGTTGACCGAAATTAAAGCTCACTGCATTACCAGTTGCAAATGATGGTTTAGCTGCTGGGGTATTATTTCCAAAAGCTGGAGCTGGATTGGCTGCTGGAGCTGGAGCACCGCCAAAGCTAAATGGAGTTGATGAAGCTTGAGCGCCAACGCCAAAGGCTGGAGCTGGAGTTGAGCTTGCGCCACCAAAATTAAAAGCTGAAGCAGGTTTGTTTTCATTAGCAGCTGGAGTCGCACCAAAAACACTTGAAGGAGCTGGGTTTGAATTTGCAGCGCCGCCAAAGCTAAATCCCAAAGGCTTTGTAGCAACTGGTGCAGCTGGTGCAGCTGGCGCAGGGGTGTTACCACCCAAACTGAAGGCAGGCTTGTTTTCTGAGATACCAGACACAGCACCAAACAACGAACCAGGTTTATTATCTTGGGTGTTGGAAGTTGGGAAGCTAAATGCAGGTTTTTCTGTTGATGGAGTTGAAGTTGATTCAGGTTTTGATATCCCTCCTAGACTAAATGCTGGTTTAGTGGTATTACCAAAGTTGAAAGCAGGTTTTTTCGCTTCTGGTTCTGCAGAAGTTTTCTTGCTTGAAGTATCAAAATTAAATCCAGTTGATGCAGCACTTCCAAATAAAGAAGGCTTTTCAGCAGGTTTATCCTCGCTTGGCTTATCACCAAAAAGTGAACGTTTTGGTGCTGGTGCACCAAATGAAAAGCCGGTTGGTTTGGATACAGGCTCTTGTGATGACTCTTTGCTTCCGAACGAAAGTGGTTTTGGTTCTTCTTTCTTTTCCACAGTGGCTTCTGTCGGTTTTGAACCGAATAATGACGTTGTTGCAGAGCCAAACAATGGTTTGGCAGATTCAGATTTGTCGTCTGGTTTTGAAAATGAAAATGTAGGTTTATCCTTTGCCTCTTCTGGTTTAGGGTTGAATGAGAAAGACGGTTTTGGTTCATCATCATTTGGTTTGGCTCCAAATGTGAACGCTGGTGTGGCCTCTTTTGATTCTGAAGGCTTACTGAAGCTGAATGTTGGTTTGGATGCTTCATCTGTAGGTTTCTCTGTCGAGCTACCAAATAATGATGGAGCTGCTGAATCTTTTGTTGTCCCAAATGAAAAAGACGGTTTTGGTTTATCTTCTGCTACATCTTTCTTCTCATCTGGTTTAGCTCCAAAACTGAAAGCTGGGGTATCTTTTGCTGTAGATGATCCGAATGATAGTTTAGATGAAGTTGTCTCCTCTGTTTTGCCAAAATTGAGCGAAGTTTTAGCAGGCTCCTCTGATTCTTTAGGTTTCCCGAAACTGAATCCCGAAGCTGCTAGTTTTTCAGGTTTCTCACTTGATTTACCAAATGAGAATGCTGGTTTTTCATCACTTTTTTTCTCTTCAGTTGAATTGCCAAAATTGAAACCTGCTGATGGTTTACTTTCGGTAGTTTTACCGTTGGAGCTTGAGCCAAAAGAAAATGCAGGTTTGGATGTTTCTTTGTTTTGAATTTTTGATGAAAGGGAAAATGCAGGCGTAGATGTGTCTTTAATCTCTGCACTCTTATTACCTATTGTGAATGTGCTTTCAGCAGCTGGCTTAGAATCACCAAATGAAAAAGCTTGTTTAGTCTGTTTTTTGACTGCTGGTTCATCATCGCCGTTTAAATCTTCGATTTTTTCTGTTCCAGTTTTCAAAAAATTGAAGCCAGCACTTGGTCCAACACTAAAGTCTTTAACAGGTTCTGATGAGGTTCTCGATTCAGATGACTCGGGTTGTTTTGGTTGTTTTGGTTCAGCTTTCTCCACCTGTGTGAATTTCTTCTTGTCATTAAGTAAAGCATTCAATGTACCGGAGGACACAGGAACTGATCTGATTTGATTTGACTTAGATTCTGGGAACTTGACTGGACTTTTCCCATTAGCATCATCGATTTCCTTTGTATCGTACAAGATCTCACCTGAAAATATCCCACCTGATTTTGGTTGTATATCGTGTTTAATTCTCTTGCGTTCCACTGTCTTGGAGAGAAGCGAAGGGATAGAATCTGTTTGAGTTGAGGCCTCAACATACGCTGAATGCGAGTTTTTCAAGTTGGTTGATACTAGAGATCTAGTTTCAACTGAAGCTTCTTTTGAGGATCTATTGGAATTAGCAATTATACCGTGATTTCTAGAATTATAAAATCTGGTTTGTCTCCATTTTTGCTTTTTCTTGAATAGCTCTAGTCTATGGGACGGTGTAAGATGTATTATTGGTGGTCTTTGGTTATAATTTGATATATGTTGTATCTGTTTGTTGTGATGATCACCATCGGGACTTGGTGAGCGCTTACGCTTGAATTGCGTTTCAGCATCTTCTGTTATCCGTATCCGTTTTCTTTGACCTGGTGACTCGACTCCGTTGTGATCTAGCGACTCAATCAACCTTTTCGAGTTCTCCAAACTCATTGTGTTGTTTGAATTGATGTCAAATTGCTATTGAAATCTCGCTGTGAAATCTTTGTTTACCTTCTAGGTTTAATCTCAAATTTTTTCTAATGATTGATGATATTTCACGAATTTCGGTTGGTGCACACTCAGACGACCAAGAGTCGCCAGCCTAGACACGGGCGGTGGCATACTGACTTAGGCTGAGGCCAGACCCTCTCGGTCCAAGCTAGGCGGAGACGTATAAATAATTCAACATGGTATTCAAATCTATACATAATTTCAATTACTGATCAAAGATGTCAGGAATTTATGATTCAACAATTCGGCGGCGCTAGGTCTTTTTTCATAGTCGAGTATGAAGCATTGCTCAATGAAATCTTTAGCCTCTGCGGTAGCCCATTTAGGCACTTCCGGAGTATTATGTGTACCAATCTTAAAAATTGCTTGCATTTGACTAAAATTTGGAAATGGATGTTTACCTGTAAACATCTCTACTATTAAACAGCCCACTGACCATATATCGGCTTTTGCAGTTGTGGCTATTTGTTTAACGACTTCTGGAGCCATCCAATATACTGACCCTTGTAATGATGCCCTTTTGGAGATGTTTGTATTTGAAGTTAGCTTTTTGGATATACCAAAATCTGATATTTTAACTTCACCTTTTATATCAATCAAGATATTGGCACCTTTGATATCTCTATGTATAATGTTTTTTGAATGTAAATAATTGACACCGATAAGTATCTGTCGTGTGAAGTTCCTTATTAAAGGCTCTTCGAAGGGACCATAATTTGTCAACATTGTATTCAATGAACCACCCGGTACATATTCCAAAAAGATATTGATATGTACATCGTCTGAACTTGATCCCAGATAAGTGACAATGTTCTCATGGTGAAGTTCTTTTAATAGATTCATCTCATGTTGTAAGGCCTCGATGACTTTCTGATGTACTTGATCATTTTGGTTGTCTCTATTATTTCCCTGGCCATCATTACCAGATTCATCAGTCAATGGTCTCAGTTCCACTTGTTTAACAGCCATCAATTCACCAGTCATGGCATTCATACCCAAATAAACTGTACCAAAACTTCCAGATCCAATTCTTGCACCTTTCAGCCAATTTGTCGGGCCGGATGATAGATCAACGTTGTTTAAAGTTTGAGATATAAAGTCCTCACTTTCGTCTTCACTATCAGAATCAGGGTCAAACAATTCGATTTTAGAAGTACGATCACTATCAATTGTACTTGCAAGTGAAAATCTCTGTTTGTTTTCATCCATACTGGATTTCAAGTTCAATGAATCCATCGTTCCAATTACTGAGAATCTAGCACGATCAATTTGATTATTATTACCCACAAGGACATCCCCAACTGTCGACTTTCTATTATTAGAATGACCAATGGTGGACATTCTAATTGAGTAACGAACAGAGTTCCTTATGGTTTGTTGTAACTTTTGTTGTGTAGTCTCTGGGAAATATTGTGAAATATTTGTGGAGATCAATTGACTTGAAGGTCTTTGACCGAAAATACTTCTAAATTGTTTATCTTGTGATTGATTTTGCTCATAAGAATCATTATTTTCAATAACTTTTGGTTCACTTATGGCATATCTCTTGGATACTTCAATTGCATCTGTAGATGGGGTTTCATTTTTTGGACAAAACAATATTCTTGATTTTTCCACACGATCATTTGAATGACATATGGTAACCAACTCAACGTCAAACAAAAGATGAAGGTTCCCCGTGGTATCTGTTATATATGAATCATAGAAGCTTGCACTCTTATTTGGCAAGTCCAAAAATCTGATCAATTTTTTTTTGATTGAAGTAGCATTGAAACAACCGCTCACATTTATCTTTACCGTGCTACCATTTTGTAAAATGAATGATACCAGGGATCTTTCATTTCTTTGAGGCGGTGGTTCTAGTTTGAACTCGGATTTGTGACTATTCGATATCAGTGTTGAGTTTCTGAAAGTGCGCTTGGCAGGTTTAGCTGTTATGAGATCTTTGAAGAGTTCTTCCGGTTTGATCAACGATGCTGCATGTGAATCTTTCAGTGATTTTATTTTGATCTCTAATTTCAACCTATCACCTATCTTTTCAACCCCGATATCTTTCAGTATGCTAGAGTCTACAAAGTCTAGCTCGTCATATCCTAAAGAGTTGTCTAAAAGTTCTCATTAGCTATTTGAACTTTGATGTCTTATGATGGAATGCTTATACTTGGTACTCACCTTGAAAGTTCTGGAAATACGTCTCCAATTGGATGCTCCGTAGCCATTCCAGCAGGTTTCTTTGTTCAGTTAGCTCCGTATCAATAGCAGTTATCAAAATTCATACTCACTCGGATGAATTCATTGTGCAAAAGCTCTGTGTAGGCTCAGATCTGGAGATGTATTGTGTTCTGCTGGTTACAGCTTTCACTTTTGACGGATCCCACAAAGAACAAAAAAGGGCACGCTGAAAATTGGCAGAGTGGAAGAACAAAAGGGCGGTGCAAATTTTGCCATATAGTATATAATACAACTACCAAGAGAGTACCTTAAAGGTGATATTAGATGATGAGTCGTGACAATCAAGGTGATAAAGCTGGTGATAATGATCCTTTAGCTGGTGAGAATATCCAGGTGAAAATTGGCGGGAAGACACTGCCGTTGAGCTCAATCAACAGGCCTCATGGAGTGCAACCGCAACCTAGAAATGCCCCAGGTGGCCACCATCAGGGCAATAGCTCGCAAAATGCGCAAAATCAGAACCCATTGTTGCAGACCAGTGGGCATAGACCTTCGTTGGATCCCAAGAAGTGATTGATAGGTGATTATAGTTATGTATAAAGATTAATGAGTTATGAGAATGCTGAACAAATGGTATATTTATTGTTAAATTGTTGATTCTGTAAGTCAGTATTGAGCCTTCTGGAAGAGAGCTATTGTTTTCTACAGTATTAGACATGCTTTCATCTGCTTTTATACCAAGAATTAACGTTAAGCCAACGCTTTGTAATTCTGTTACTACTCTTCTGATTTCTGCCTGCTCTGCATCTTGAGAATTATCCCCGAAACCCACTTGATCTTAAACAACAACAAGTGACAACACGCTACGAAAGACAATCATTTCCAGCTCATTTCCAACAATTTCATTAGTATGGGGTTAAACAGAGGTATCACAAGACTTATCGTGTACCTTTTGGTGGTGCTGGCGCTTGTTTCGGTAACCTTCTCATACTTGAAGACACAACAACCTATACTACCAACAAATATAAATCTACACAATCAAGATGATTTCATAGTGACTGATTTACAAATCAGAACCTGTTCACTATTTGGTAATGAGCACTGTCAGCCCTCAGGAGACTGGTATAAAATCCCCAAACCATTGAATTTCGATCGTAATGGTAAGAAATCATCTCTGTTGAGACAGCAATATCTTTTCGTCAAGAAGATCCCATTATCTCAGGTCACTGATGATACTATGGTGGTTTACAATCTGACCATATCAGAAGCAGGCGAGCATCGATGGGCATTCCTACCATCCAAATATGATCGCTCACAGGCCGATCAGTATATTTACAATATTGATATCTTGTTCGGTATAGACGCGGTTGATCCAAGACTTGATTGGGAATTGGTTAAAAAGCCAATAATTGGTATAGCTGGACAGGTACCAGTGTTTTTCACCATAAAAAGATCATCAAAGACTGAAGTCATCAAACCAAAGCTTTCCATGGAAGCTGGTAAGGATTATAAGATTCTTCAGGCTGCTGATTTACATTTCAGTACAGATGAAGGTGTTTGTCGTGATCAATATCCTGAAGTTCCTAATTGTAAAGCTGATAAAAGAACTTTGAAATTCGTCAATACAGTTTTGGATATTGAAACCCCTGATTTAATTATTTTAACTGGGGATCAAATTTTTGGTGATGATTCCTTTGATGCATATACTACAATCTTGAAGGCATTGAGTCCATTTATAGCTAGAAAAATACCATATGCTGTAATGTTGGGGAATCATGATGATGAAGGTTCTGTATCAAGAGAGGATCTAATGTCATTCATTGAGAAATTACCATATTCATTAGCTAAGAGTGGTCCAGTGGATGTTGATGGGTTTGGTAACTATATATTCAGAGTTAAAGATAATAAGAGTCAAAAAGATTTAATGACGTTTTATGTGCTAGATTCTCATAAATATTCACCAAGACCAAAAGTTAACCCTGGTTATGATTGGATTAAGGATAATCAATTACTCTATATTCAACGTCAATATGAATCACATTCTACAATGCATGAAAACCATCTATCATTTGCACTTTTCCATATCCCATTACCAGAGTATAGGAACTTAAACCAACCATATATTGGGAACTATAAAGAAGCAGTGATGGCGCCAAATTATAATACTCATGCACGAGATTTTTTCTCACAAATTGGTGTTTCTATAATAACAGTAGGCCATGATCATTGTAATGATTATTGTCTTCTTGATTCTAGTTCCAATGATGATTCCAAAATATGGCTTTGTTATGGTGGTGGATCTGGTGAAGGTGGATATGGCGGATATGGCGGTACAACGAGAAGACTAAGACTTTTCCAAGTTAATACATCAGAAGCCACAATAAGGACATATAAAAGATTGGAAACCAACCCTCATGAAACTTTTGATGAACAAATTCTTGTAAGGAATAAACAAGTTGTTAATCAATAATTATAAATCTCTTTGGAAATATCTTGTATGTTTCTATTCAATAACATAATTGCATATTGGAATCTATAATAATGAGTTGTATTAAATAGTGGGAATGTAGTTCTTTGGTTTATATTACTGATCTTGTCAACAACGTATGATGTACTACCAAAAGGATGTACTTGATACTTTAGCGGCACTGCAAGATAGCGAGAAAGAAGGAAAACCATATGACAGATATATCCAAAACTTGCATTGATCTCTTCAATGACGTCTTTCTCATTGGCATTAATTAACTTTGTAAGCTTGATTTGACTAATCTGTTCAGGTAAATTTTCAAATTCATTTATGTCTAGCCATTCACTAATCATTTCTCTTGGGAAAATCTTAGATACAATCTTGGTGACTCTTGCTCTTTCAATCTGTAACTCTTGTAAAACATTCTCATGCTTGACCAAGTAATTACTATACTGTTCCTTTATCTTTCCAGTTCCCACCAAGTTAGAGTCCTGTTCTGGTTCAAAACTTTCAAGTTTATGAAGTTTTGATTTCCTTAGCGATAATAATTCCTCTAGCCTTTGTCTCTTGGTCTTGTTTGCATCTTTTAATTTTTTAACTTGAGATTCCAGTTTCCTTATTTTAAAAGTATCAACGCTTATTGAATCGTTAAATTCTATTTCAATCTGTTTTGAAAGCTTTTTTTTAACTTTTGCTAAATCCTCAATGACTAGTTGTAAATTGTTCAACTTCATGACAAGATCATAAGTGAATGAAGAAACTGTCACCCTTGTATCTGAGTTCTCTAATGACCTGTCATACGACTTCTTGACCAACTGTAAATATTCAACGAGGTTAAATTCCTCATTGGGCAGTAAATAAATTCCATCAATTAATGAGATAAATATGCAATTTTTCAAATCTGTGTTAATGAAATCTATACTTTTGTTGACATATAGCAAGTTTATCAAATTGATATCTATCTCCATTAAAAACTTCCACGTTTCTGGATCTTCATAATTGGTGACCCATATTTTTAGTGTAAAACTTTGATCTTTCGAATGCTTCAAATTTGATAAGCTAAACTCTTGGAAATCGGCATTCAAAGATCTTTCTTTCACTTCACTAACGTAAAAACACTGACCATTATCCCTTTCGTCCTCGCTCAAATAATGCAAAGAGAAGAAGGTATTTAAAAATTTCTCGTTGTTAAGCTTTTGTAAATGCAATTGTCTCTCTAATGGTGTCTCGAACCCTATGATTTGTTCTTTAGTATCACGTCTATGCCTTGTTGGCGTCGTTGCAGTGGCAGATGACCGTCTTCTGATGCGAAGTTCCTCGTTTGATTCGGTGGACAAGTTTCTAAGATATATTCCTTGGAAATGCCTTATACGTCTCTATGCAAACATGGTTAGATACGCTATTAAAAGGTAAACAAAAAACCACACTCACTCTCTTGGGATGTATTATGTAGTCCTCCACATCAACAGCTAGTCTTTCATCGGCAGAAGAGTCGTACCGTACAGAAGACATGTCTTTTATTCTTTTCTAGACTCAAACGATAAAGACCGATAAGATACTGGTTGTCTTTCGAATTCGCATTTCCACTATAATCAACATTTCAGGAAAACCGAAATCGACATTTTGAAAATCAACGTCAAATCCAACAACATTACAAATTACAAAGAAAAGCCGCAAATGAGCTTCACGATAACTTTGGCGCATTTTTGTGACAAGCACGGTCCCAGATCAATACTTTGTACCCAAGTCGCCGGCGTGGACCGCGTTGACCACTTGACTCTGCCTAGCTTCTCAAAAGAATCATACTGCAAATCATGTCTGTTGATATATCCAAAGGCAACTTCTGGAGAGAACATCACCACTTTGAGAACGGAAGATACAAAAGCTGATAATATCTATGTCACTACGCAGTATTCAGCTACCAAATTTAGACTGCTGAATGGTATAGTGAGGAAGTGTTTGTCTGAAGAGGCCACCATTTATGATTCAAGACCCATGTATTTCGGAGATGAAGCTAGAGGGTACTCAATAACACAAAGTTTCAAGATAAAAGATCTGGAGGCAAGGGGGTCTGAAAGAAGGTATTCATTTATTGTTAACTGTGATCAAGAGGACAAAATAATGGAGAATTGGGATCTAATAACGGATAGTATAAAAGTTATCATTGATTATTTGAAAGATTCAAGTATAAGGATTGAACTACAAAACTCTAAAAATCATGAGCTATATCTACGAGGCAAAGTACAACACTCTAAAAGTTTAACAGAGATTCTCACAGATGATGAATTGTTTCTCAAGATCCATCTTTGGAATTCAAAATTACTTCGAAAATTATCATCGTTATATCCAGGACCTACATCTAGTTGAACTATACATTGAACCGGTCTTCGGAATGGAAATTTTCACTACAATAATGACCCATTTGTTACACTCAAACAATTGTAGACCGAAACTACATTTAGAGATCTTCAACTACCACTTTAAAGTGTTAAAATATGAGCTGACGAGCGAAGGGCAAGGTTTGGAAATTTGCAAAAAAAAATGGATCCTAGGAGATTCGAACTCCTGCATCTTACGATATTCGATTACTAGTACTTGTGAGCACTAAAGTCTCTTTAAACTTGAGTCGAACGCCTTAAACCACTCGGCCAAAGATCCATAATTAAAAAAAATACAAGGATGGTGAACCTCACTCAGCTTATCTGTTTAGTCATAAATCTGTCAGCGACAGGAAATATCTACAAGATTTTGACCTGGTGGCTCAAACTTTTGAATTTAAATTGCGATTTTTAATTTCCAAATCTCAAAAACGTTAAAATTTTGCTAGTTTTCAGTATACACTAAAAATATAAAGCCTTAAAGAGTATATATCTGAAATAAAACTCTTATGTCAAGGTCAAAAAATGCTGCTCCTACCAGACGTATAACCGTTGAAAATGAAAAACAAGCTCGCTGCTCAGCTAACGTAAGTATATGTTCCAAAACCGAAAATTATGTAAGATATACCGGCCAAACATTTAAGTAGTCTTTCAGATTATACGATACCAAATGTCCTAAGTTTCTCACTTAATAATAGGAGACATACTTTAGAGCTTCCACTTAACCTATCGCAAACCTTAACTTTGGCCGAGTCAGCTCTACGCTGACCCGCCTTCACTCATTTTTGGCAAAAGAGTCAACTTTATACTCCAGGTTCTCTTGACTCAGTGTGGGACATGAGAAATAAGAACCAGAAGAGCATTACTCTGGACAATTATTCTCAATTTTAAAGACATTTGCCACGGCTCTATGGCTTTCGTAACCGACTTAAGACGAATTGTCTCCACCAAGAAAATAGTTTATGGCACATCTAAGGTTGTTTAATCTTCTCCTTTTTGTGCACTCTTACAGATAGGCAAAGTATATAAATGCTGAGAATTCATCATGATACCTAGTTTTACTTTGGATCAAATACCATTGCTTTTGAGTTTGCCATAATGACTGTTACAAAATCTTATGAAGTACCATATATCAAGACCCCCTTGGTTGACTGCAAAGAACTTTCCAAAGAGGCTTCATGTAAGATATTTTTAAAACAAGAGTTTATTCAACCGTCTGGAAGCTACAAGATACGTGGGCTATCAAATCTTATTAGAACATCTTTAGAAGAGATACGATCCCAAGAAACAAACAATGGCAAGAAGATTCATGTCTATGCTGCCTCTGGCGGTAATGCTGGTAATGCTGTGTCCTGTGCATCTAATTTCTATGGATTAGAGTCAACTGTGGTGGTTCCAAAAGCTACAAGTTCCAAGATGAGAAATAAAATAGCTAGTAATGGTTCAAAAGTGGTGGTTAAAGGTGAAAATATTGGTGAGGCGGCTACATATTTGAAGGATGTATTGATCCCAAGTCTTGATGATGATATTGTACCAATTTATTGTCATCCATACGATATACCAGCTATATGGCAGGGTCATTCTTCAATAGTTGATGAGATTGTGGATCAACTAGCCGCTTTGAACAAGTTGGATAAATTCAAAGGAATTGTTTGTTCCATAGGGGGAGGCGGTCTTTACAATGGCATTGTCCAAGGTTTACAAAGAAATCGTTTAACGAGAGTACCTGTGATGACATTGGAAACTGATAGTTGCCCAACCTTTGAAGAATCTATTAAAGCTGGAGAGCAGGTGATAATCAAGAAGTGTAAGACAATAGCTATATCTTTGGCTTGCCCTTATGTCTCGATGCAGTCATTGGAAAATTATAACATTCACAAAACCAAAAACATGCTAGTTACTGACTCAGATGCTGCACATTCTTGTCTCAAATTTGCCAATGACTTTAACATTATTGTTGAGCCAGCTTGTGGGGTGGCCTTATGCAGTGTTTATAATAAGTTGATTGAGGAAAGTCAAGATCTATTTGGGAAATTAGACTCTGATGATATTGTTGTTGTGGTTGTGTGTGGTGGAAGTTCTACAACAGTTCAGGATTTGACAGATTATAAACAGCTCTACCTACACTAGACGAACTAGATTTCAATTCACATTATATTTAGCGGGCTAAATCAAATGATACGACTTTCATTATGACATTAAACAAATTTTGTAATTAAGCAACTTCTGGATAGCTTCTCAAATCGAGAGTCAAAGTCTTTGAACTATTCTCCTTTTGTTCTCTATAAATACCAACCAAAGCATCAGATTTTTCAAATAATCCATTTTTCAAACTAATAACAATAAATTGGAAATTTGGTCCAGCATGTCTTGTAATATAGCTTGCAATTTTATTAACATTCGAATTATCTAGAGCAGCATCAACTTCATCTAACACAAAGAATGGAGATGGATGGAATGAATGAATTGCAAATAATAAAGCCAATGCAGCAATGGTTTTTTCACCACCCGATAAAAATTCCATATCTTTGAATCTTTTCATTGGTGGCATTGCATGATATCTTATACCAGCTAAATATGGTTCATCTTCATCCTCAAGTGTTAAATAAGCAGCACCGCCACCTAAAGTTGCATTATTTGCCTTGGTTAATTCTTTATAGATAGGATCAATCTTTTCAGATATATGATTAAACGCGGATATAAATAACTCGTATCTCTTGTTTTTAACTTCTTGAAACTTCTTAACAATCTTCATCTCATGACTTCTTGCAGTATGTAAGTCTTTTTCAATTTCCTCCATTCTCTTCTCAACTTCTGTTAATCTCTCCAGGGCCTTGGTATTTGGTGATAATGTTTCCAACTCTTTGGTTATATCAGATATTTTTTCGCTCAATTCAGCTTCAATAACATCATTATCATTCTCCCTGTATCTGTTACCCAATGTAGAAAAGTCAACAATAATATTATCAGCAGCTTCGAAAACTTCATCGGTGTTATCAATTGGTAATGAATCCAACGAAGACTCTTCCAACGGAATCTGAATACTTTCGATCTTACAATTCTTCAAAATACTTATTCTCTCCACAGTGTATTTCTCAATATCTTGCTGAACAATCTCAAGTGATTTTTTGAAAGATTCATAATTAGATTGAAGTTCTTGTAATGAGTCTTCAGAGTTCTTGGATTTGAACAATTTATCTTCAATTGATTTTTCAAACTCATTTAATTCTTGTGTAGTAACTTCTAATTCACTTTCAAGACGATCAATTGCATCATTTGTCAATTCTTTTTCTTTTATCGATTGTGACAAACTGGTTTCGTATTTAGCCCTTTCCTTGTTGATGTTTGCAATACGTTCATTTGTCTCATTTAAACGACTCTTTTCAAAATCTAATTTCTTCTGTAACTTGAATAGCTCATTTTGTAATTGATTCAACTCTTTAGACTGTTCTCTTATTTGTGAACCACTTGAAGCTTCGTACTCCTTGATATTTTTGAAATTTAATTTGGAACAGAAATCTTGAAAAATGCTCTTCTTGGATTGAGAAATCTGTTTCTCTTGTTGAACAATTTGATCATCAACATTAATCAATTTCGTTTCTTCTTGCTGACGCCTATTCTCAACATCATCAGATTTGGTATAATATTTGATTTCGGCATCAATATCCAAGATAGCTCTTTCAAGTTCGACTCTTTTTCTTCTAACCAAAGAGACTCTCATATCAATATCTCCCAGCTCATAATCGAGGTTTCTCGTTTTCAAAGGGTCCGGCCTTTTTTCTTGTAATTGATTCAATTCAAAAGCTAAATCATCTTTTAGTCTCGTCAAGTTTTGCACTTCAGTCTTGTTCCATCTTCTTTCTTGGTTCTTGGCACGACCACCGGTCATCAAACCTGCCTTATGAATCAATGAGCCATCTATAGTAACTACCTTAACGTCCACGTTTTTTCTCCATCTAAGATCCTTAGCTGTGGAAATATCATCACAAACCATTGAATTACCACAGGCAAATTGCATAGCACGTTCAAGAGAAGAATCATAATCGATAATGTCAATAGTTGGTCTAACACGTTGATCAATGTGACGTAAACGTGAATCAATAGGTTTGGCATCAATGGTGTCCAATGGAATGAAACTAGCAACACCACTTCTCTGTTCTTTAAGATATGTAATACATTGATGAGCAATAGCTGAATTTTCAACAATAACAGAGTCGAAATTTTTACCCAAAATTGTTGATATAGCAACTTCATATTTTTTCTGCTTAGGTTGACAAAGATCTGATAACAAACCTTTAACACCTGGAAATAATCTTCTTAATGTATTAACGTTATCTCTTAGCTTACGCTCTCTGTTTGTTTCTCTTTGGTTAGCACTTAGTTCTTCTAAACTGACTAAAGTCTCCCTCAATTTTGAAGTTAATTCATATTCTTTTGACAAAAAGTTTTCATTTTCAATGTTCAAGTTTTTCAATTCGATTTTCTTTTGACTATAGACTTCATTTAGTTCATTGAGCTCAGCTGAGATTGAAGTGAGGCTATTGCTTAGCTCTGAATGTTGACTTTTCAATTCTTGTACCCTTTCATCTGAAACAGATCTTTGATTTGACAAACTACCCAAAATGGATTTGATTTCATTCTTCTCAACAAGTAAAAGATTAAGTTTTTCTTCTTCTGAAGCACCACCTTCACTCAAGTACTGTTGTTTCAATATCTCGTACTCTTGTTGATCTTCTAGTGTCACATTAGAGGCACTATGTTTAGCATTGAATTCCTTTTCAGCACTAGCTTTACTTTTGCTGACCACTTTAATCTGTCTTTCAACACCACTTACATAGTCCGCTTGTCTTTCTGCGTCTGAAGTTAGATCTGTAATACGTTTGGCATATTTGGAGATGGTTTTATTGTAAACATCTTGTTGAGCATTGATGGGCAAAAGTTCTTGCTTTTTGGACAGTATTTCAGATTTTTTGGAAGCGATTTGTTTGTTGAACTTACTCAACTTCAAAGATTCTTTAGCATATTCAGATTTGATTGACTGGAATTCCTTTTCGGCCTTCTGGATCTCAGCTTTTGAATTTTTTAATGTTCGTTTGGACTCGCTGAACTCTTCAATTAGCTTATCTTTCTTGGCTTCGACATGGTAAAGATTCCATAGGGTCGATATCTTGATCAAGTTATTCTTCTCGTGGAGTTTAGCCTTAAATTCTTCAGCCTCATAACGCTGTTCCTTGTATTGTTTGAGTTCACTGATTAAGGTTCTTCTCTTAGATAAAACAGCCGCTGTGTTTTCCTTTAATTGATCTTGTTCATCTTTCAAAGATTCATATTCTCTTTTATAATCTAAAGAGCCACTGACAGTTTCGAGCAATTTACTCAATTCTCCAGCGGATTGTGAAGCGATTTGTTCAACATCACCTTGGAAAACTAAAAAGTTTCTTGCCTTGATCAAAATATTCTCCCGTTTCAAGATGTTTGAATATTCACCTGCAGAGATGACTTTATTGTTAATTCTATATTCACTTTGACCTCTTGATCCTATGGTTCTCTTTAATTGTAAGATTTCACCATCAGTTTTCTCATAGATTGCCATCACATATGCTCTTTCAGAATCTTCAATAAGTTCAGCATCATCAAGTTCTTCAACATTACCATCCAATAGACGGCCTCTATAGATCAAATCCTTCAATTGGTTGGATCTCAAATGTTGTGATTTAACCCCTAAAACGAAGGATATAGCATCCATCATGTTCGATTTACCAGAACCATTTGGACCAATGATACTAGTGAAATTTGCTGATCCAAACCCTATAGAAGCAGTCCCTCTATAAGACTTAAAGTTATGCAGCTCCAATCCCACTAATCTACCCATATTGATGATTTGTTGATGTTATGAAGTCACTGATGTAAAGAGATGCTTTGTTTTGCCCCCATTAAAAGATAAATAAACTCCATAGTACGCGTATAAGAATCAGCGCCAGTACCAATTCGCTTGACGCGTTTCAACGGGTAAACCAATATCGGTAGGCCCAGCACATACAAATACACTGCTTCCCTTAACGAAAAATCTCTACAATAGTATAACGTATGTTGATGTGTTCAAATTAAAATGCAGTATTTGTGTAGACAAAGAATTAATCGTGTTTATCATTTTCTTCTGGGTTATCTAAAAGGTTTTCCAATTCTATCACCTCATTAGCAATTCTTTGATATAATCTGGTTTCTTTGAAACTATCTTTAATCTTGAATTTTTTAACGTACCAAACCATAAATCTATAAGAAACCCAAATTAAAACCAATGACATCAATATAACAGCGGTGTGTCTAACTGCATCCTTGTATGAGCCTGGTTCAATAGTTCTTGTATAGATTAATATATTTGTGGCTAAAAGGAAATCAAAAGCAGCAACAAGAATTAAAACAGTTGAAGCAATAACTAGTTTAGAACTAACACTAGATTTTTTTGGTTTGTAGTAGGCAAATGGAGGTCCGAATAATTTCTCCTCAGCTGTTCTTGTATCGACACGAGCTTGCAAATCAGCAGAAGCGGAAGCCATCTTGATAGAATGTGATGATATCTTAAAATTTGAGATGAGCGTCAATCAATTTGGGGGATCACTGATTCTTTTTAAAGTTATCATTTTAATCTGCTGGTTTAGCATTTTTTTTTTAAATTTTTATTTCTCACCCAAAATATGTGGTGATCGGGTGTTGCAGCACATATATTGCTTTTACGAGGCAGCACACAATTTAACTACAGTTTGAAGTTCCCATTGGCTTAGGGGTTTTCTATTGCTGATATTCATGTTGACATTCGTTAAAATTCTTTATATGGCTGGGTATAATATATAAGATAGCATCGTAAACAGTAATTATGCACTTTTACCGAAATCTAAGATTTCAATGAAACTTTGGGAGTTTTTCTCCACTGCGACAATACATTTGGAATAGTTGAATCTTGCGGACCAGATTTGGCCAGAGTCTGCTAAAAGGTTGGACCTTATCAATTTACCTTTTTGACTCAAATCATAAACGTTGAACTGACCTTCGCTTCCACTGACCAACAAATTTGGTGAAGCAAAAAATGTGGTAATAGCAGCATGGTGATCGTGATGCAGTGTAAATTCATTCTTATAGGTTGAAGGATCCCAACCTCTTAATGTACCGTCTGCAGCGGCACTTACCAAATAATTTGACGAAAGACCTAATAAGCCAACTAATGAAGTATGTCTTGTTAAATCTGCAATACATTTACCATTACTTAAATCCCAAACTTTGATTGTTGAATCCATTGAGGCAGAAATACATCTATTTCTTTCCAGATCCAAGATTGTGGAATAAATTCTATCAGAATGACCAACCAATGTGAATTTACATCTTTGTTCTTTTAAATCCCATACACGAACAGTATGATCATATGAGCCGGATACGACTAAATTTCCATGCCCAGTAACAGCTCTAACAGAAGCTGCATGTCCTCTTAGAGTACAGACGTAGTATGGATTTATCTCTGCATTTTCATCAAAATTTTCTCCATCGTCACTTTCATCTGGCAATTTCCAAACGTGTAATGTACTATCTCTTGATCCAGTAATAATTAACTTTTCTCCAGTTTCTTCATTTGTCACAATATCCATACATCTAATGGTGGATGTATGACCTTTAAAAACATGTGTACATTTCCCTGTTTGTAAGTTCCAGACTCTAACAGTTCTATCTGTTGATCCACTAACGATTTGATTCCCCACATACTTCAATGCCCAAACACCACCTTCGTGACCTTGTAACATATTGATCAAGTCACCAGTATCTGGGTTATAAATATTGATCATGTGGTCATCGGCTCCTGATATTATCTTTTCGTCATCAAATTGTAAGCATGTCACGACATTAGCACCATGTCCTGCAACTGTTATCTTTTTTGGTTCAAATGTAGGATCTGTCCAATTCTTGTGCAAGTTGTATCTTTTGATATATAGCCTTTGGAAATAATTTGCATTTAATTCTGAATTTTTAGAAGCATCAAATAGCTCATCTTTTGTTATGAAGTTATCTTTGATCAGCAAGTTTTTCCAGAATTCTCCAGTTATTAGCTTATTCCAGTTTTTTGACACCAATAAAATGTTGTTTAAAGATCTATAGTCCAACCATTTCAAGACTTTATAAGAAATTTCTAATGGCAAATTAGATATCAAATCCCTTTTCAATCCTTCGTCCAATGTATTTCTGAAATCACTTAAAGTACTTCTATCACATCTACTCAAAAGTTTGAATATCAAACTATTCACAGTGTTTTTGCTTAGTGAGTTTGTTGCAAAATTCTCAATAAGCTGAACGACATCAGAGGAAGAAGTAACTAAAGGTTCTGGTGCTAGCATATGAACGTCATCAATAGCGGTTTGTTCAGGTGAGGCAGATGGAGAAGGCAAGGGCATTTCGCTATTTTCATATTCTTTGATCCCATTTACCGGTTGTTGTTGAGTTTGTTGTTGGGCCTGGAAAGTTTGGTCTTGATCATAATCTTGTGTTGGTGTATGCACTTCAGGTACATCTTCTGGTGTTATCCTGGTGATTTCAAATTGTTCATCGTCTATTTTCTCCTCTGCAAAATCATTATGATTTTCCTTCACAATACTTTCCTGTATTTCTTCATCCTTGAGAGTCAGACGACGTTTTATGTCGTTATTCAGCTTTGTATTTTGATACGAATCATCGGCTCCTCTCTTCTTTTGACTGTGTAACTCGGGCTCTGACGATATCAGATATTTCAGAGTTGGAGCGTCATTCAGAACATATGAGTCTTCCTCCCTTATTTTGCAGCAAAAGGGACTTTCGGCTTCTCTCAAAGGGTGTGAAGTAGGATTTTGATTCGACATGGTTGATGGAAACGAGAACTTGTACGTGTATAACTTTTGTGGGAAAAAGGCTGCGACGGTTGTGGAGTTGCTGTGGATGTATTTGATCTTCTGAGGTGTATGTATCCTTGCCAGTTTGTGTTGTATGGGTATGTCTTTGGAGAGCGATGGCACAAGGTCCTCTTTGCGTTGAAAAGGTGATTCGATTCCAGGCAGTCGTGGTCTGTAGAGTCTGTGCCCTTTTGGTGTGTGATATTGGGGCGTTTTGGAGGGTTGAGTGTAAGCGTGTTTTGTTCGGTTGTGTTGAATCTTTGGTTGTTGAGACAGAATTGACCTTCACGAATTTTCTCTTTTTGTAAAAACCACAACTAAAGATGAAACCAGTGAGTTGGTTCGCGACAGACAGCTAGAGATAGTAGGAGGGTTTGATGAAATTGTTTTGGTTGGTGTGTTTTCGGATGGAGTGATAAGAATGGTGATATTTAATGAGCTTTTGTGTAGCTTCATGAATTTGGAGGAAAAGATCGAGAACTACAAAGGTTAAACCTAATCGGTCGGTAGTATCATCATGTGTCGTTTGAGGTTTGAGGTACAATTGGGGAAACTTGGAAACCAGCTATATATGTGGTGGAGTACCTCGAATAAAATAATTAGAGCACCATTGAATACCCCTTTTCACTACAAACGACCTTAAAGCCAAAAAAATATTTCACTATCAACTTTCCAACTTCGCTTGAGCTTCTAGTTTATAGCCTGGATAAAGTCGGAAATATAGACACAAATTCCGCGAAACCGGAACACGAGTCGAGACGAAAATACTCAGAGATTTGATTTGTAGAGATATATGAGCTTGCAAAACAGACACATTGAATGTCAAAGATCGTCTAGAATCAACAGCACCACAATGATTCAGCTACTCAATACCATAAGCATAGCCAAAAGAGCATTTTCGACATCGAGGATTGTGAAGTCAGCGCTTTACGACGGTACAGCTTCATCTTTAGCCAAAAACGAATTTAATGAAAATTTACTGTCTAGAGATATCCCAACTGTCAAATTGGCTTATGATTTGATCAATGATAAGACAAACACATTGAAAGATGGTGCACCAATTTTGATATTGCACGGTGTTTTCGGATCCAAGTCCAACAACAGAGGTATAGCTAAACAGCTAAATGCTCGATTAGAAAGAGACGTTTACACAATTGATTTAAGAAACCACGGTGATTCGCCTCATATTGACAGACATGATTATCCAGCATTAGCAGCCGACGTTGAAAGATTCATTGAGGATAACAACTTACCAAAGCCTATCATTGTGGGCCATTCAATGGGAGCTAAAGCTGCAATGGCGTTGAGTTTAAGAAGAGGTGATTTGGTGGAAATTATGGTTAGTGTTGATAATTCACCAGTCAATTTACAGCCTTCTTCACTATTTCCTAAATATGTTTCAATCTTGGAAAGAATCATAAATGATAAAGACATTAAAACTTCAAAAGATGCTGATAAATATTTTGCAAAATTTGAAAAAGATCAAGTTGTTAGACAATTTTTATTGCAAAACATTAGAAAAAGTAAGACCACTGGTGAATTGGAAAGTAGAATTCCTTTAGAAACTTTGAAAAATGCATTGGTAAAAGGTGAAGTAGCAGCTTGGGAATTTGATTCGAATTTTAATAGATGGATGGGTCCTTCATTGTTCATTAGAGGTACAGTATCGAAATACGTTCCAGATGAATACATTCCAGAAATTGGTAAATTCTTCCCAAATTTTGAAATTAGAGATATTGATGCTGGTCATTGGGTTATGGCAGAAAAGCCAAAAGAAACACTTGATGTATTGATAGATTTCATCGATAAAAATGAGGATATATAAAATGCCCCTTTTCAATCCATAGATCACAGATGATTCGTGTATTCATGCGCGAGCATACCTAAGCGTTAAATATATTGGCCACATGGCTTCTTCACCAAAAGGCGTTAACACGTTAACTGACTCTATCAGGACTCGAAAATAGGCATTGATTTAATTGACAAAGCCGATCTGAATGAATATTGTATTTTTTTCAAGATCCTGTCACGGTATCAGGACTCAGGAGTTGTAACTTGTCAACATAGGTCAATTTACTTTATATGTGTAAATAAATCAAGATTTTTGATGTGTGATGATGTCTAGCGCTTACCTATTACTAGATCTGCAGGTTTTCTCGTAAAAGGCCAAAGAGTTTTTAAAGATAGTCAAGCTCGTGGTTTGCTGTACATCTGATGCATTGTGGATAGTGGTTAATGTGTTGTCTCAAGCTTCGACGTATTAGGTATATTCCATGAAGACAAGGATCGGAAGGTTCCAACTGCCTTGCGGAAACTTTTAAATTACTATGCAAAGTTCGACTGACAGCTACTGAAAACACATGATGTTACCGTATATATAGTCATGCCCTTCATTTGCAGTTAATATAGTTGGAAGCAGTATGAACTATATTCGCAATTTGTTCGATTCGAAAATGATTGGTGGTGGTTATTGTGTCCAAATAAATATATATATATACTGTTAGCGATCGACATTGTTAATATATAATAGTACATATTAATATGACTCTCGGTAACTAAAGCTGTACAGATATGCGATCGAGATACTATACACAGAACACATCATCTAGATTCTAGTATCTAGATATGTATAACTAACCTTCCGTTTCGGATATCATGAATATGGATACTGTGCTTGATACGAGTTCATAATTATCGTCAAAGGTCAGACGCAAACCTCAAAGCATTCGAAAATGTCTATTAATGTCCAGTTTGAGCGTAAGCTGCTGCCGCCTTCTCGGTAATTTTTGAACAATCACCATCTATTTTGTATAAAAATTTACGAGGGGACCAATAAGTTTCACAACGTGGCAGGCTCAGAGCTGCCAAACTTTAATTTTTATGAAGTTTGAAGCCAAAGTATCGCTTTGGGCCGAGACGTGCATTGTCCCAAAATGAAGCTCATCTCAACGGACCATGGTTTATCAAAAACTATGGCCAAAAATTACCAGTTTCAACCAGATGAACATTCAATTCAAATATACGGCTGTGATCAAAACACTTATAACTGTAATAAATTTACGACATTTGGAGAGTAGACGATCTTCAAATCCAGTACATATCCCCACCAATTGGAAACTGGTGTGAATTGGAAATGTCCCATATGAGATATGAGTGATCACTTTGGCGCTTATATAATCAATAGATTTGTCTTGGTGACAATCTACAGATATCACAATATCTATTATCCATTATGTAGTTGTATGAAAAGCCACCAATTGATCTAAAAACGTGCAAATAAACCTAGTTCATGACCAGTAATCACTAATGGAAGGTCGATCTTCCCCAAAAGCTGCTGAACCTTGATCGCGCTCAGTTGAAACACAATTGCATAAATTCAAAGTATTATAAACCTTACTTTATGATCGACCTTCAATTTAAAGTCAGAAGTCGTCATATCCATATTGCCAGATGACTATATCAGGCAGCTACAGCTAGATGACCATTAACACACATCATATGCTTGGATCGTACGTTCCAGTCAGATGGCAATGAACCGATGTAGTTTAAACCGAATTCACATTAATACTTAATACTAGACACTTAATTCCCACAATGCACGTACAGAATCAGATATCTCATAATTTAGTTATATATCATGAGTACCCGCTATCATTTATAAAATTACATATATATGAAACAAGAATCACATATATATAGACCGGATCTTTTTTTAAGGTTTGAAGGCAATAGTATATACAAGATACAAGTTTCTTGCTCATGGCTTATGGCCTTTGCTAATTAAAATTTTCTCAGGAACCTGCCCTTCGGCAAAAACTTGAGCCTGCGCGAGCTAGCTGGGTATTAGCATACGTTGGATGTAACTAAAGTGTCAAATTATAAGGATATAGTGTTTTGATTTGTGAATATTATAATATATAATCCAGTTCCATGAATTTTGACTAGTTGAGTCGTTAGTAACATTTGAAGTTTCAGTGCTCACTGCGTGCACCCTAAGTACCCTAAACTACCTATTAATTAATATACAACGGCATTGAAGCTTAGCAGACAGCAAACTGAGCCGAAACCACATATATAATAAACTATGAGTATCGACTAGTTCCAATATGCGGACTGATGTTGATAATTCTTAAAGCAAATCATAGCCCTACTCTTTTCAAAGGGGATTATAATTCTTCTCCTAATTACCTATACATTCAAGGCTTCAGCTGTAATCTGATCTCTGTTGGGATGCACGGTTATGCACACTTATGTATAGAATAATACTAGTGAAAGTTATAGATTAATTTCAATGCAATGAAGAGTAGCTCGTCTATAGTTCAACAGTCAACTAGGGATCGTGTAGAAAAAGTGGGTCGATATTTTGTGCTCTCGAACCTCAAACTTCTCACTTTGAGATAGATGAGCTGTCTTACTCCCTTTTCAACCCTAAAAGATCAATCTTTCAACTTGCAAGACAATTGAGTGCAATGGTATAATTAATTAGCGGTCCCTCAAGACGCACAGAAGACCATATAGATTCTATCTTCTTTGGTTTATAATTATGTTATAAGACCTTCTAATTGAGCTATTTGATATTGGGTCGACTCTGGTGTATGCAATTATTCTTTTCGAATTCGTATAGATCAAGTTAAGAGCTGGCAAAATTGATCTAAGTTCTGTTGAGATTTAACATGCTTGTGTTATGAGATTTCGAAGAAACAAGCATAAATTATTTGACTAGTTATCTAACCAATAGTAATTAAGATATCTAAACTAGTTGATTGTTTGGTGCGAAACTTGTTCAAATTAATTTTCATATATATGTTTATTTAACCGTTTGCCGTTAGCTACAGTCATCATGTTAGATATATTTTTTAGCATAGAATGCTTTAAAAAATTTCTTCGCAGCTTTGCTGCAATGCATATCCCAAATTGATTCCCCGTAAAGTTTAGATCTAATGATTTTTCAAATCAAGGGACCGAGGGGTTAACACTTAGAGGTATGAAGCTCAATTATGCCAATATATATTTCAGTTGTGACAAGGATATTCTTAAGGCCATTAGTTGATAACCTCAAGCTACAAATTGTATACAACTTAAGTGACCCCAAGAGCAACCATGTTTGATGGAAACTGGAAACCTTTGGCATATTTTTATTACGTCTATAATACTGTTCATTTATATAAGCTATAGTCTCACCAAGATGTTCTGACATATACATCTTGAACCCTACTCAAGTCGAAGCCATATAGCTTAGTCTACTGTCTACGATCAACATATTTAAAAGTTTCACGTACCATGTACCACTTTTATTTACTGCATTATACCAGTATACAACGTTCATCTTTATAATATTAGCCCCATGATGCTTAGTTAAGTCAGGAATTGAGTATAATTAACTATCGCGTAATTTACAGAATCATGTCAGATGAATGTACAAGTGCAAAAATTAATTATTTAATCAAATCAATATTATTCATCAGCTCGCTTGACAAGTAACGTCTTCTAGAACATGCACTTCGATATCACCATCCCGAATGTAAGGTAATTAGCTACTATCTACAAACTATGCAGCCCTTCCCAGTAAATATTATAAACTCAACGTTGGATCTTATACTTTAGCCACTCAGCTAGTGAGACACAACCCAGTGTATACAATTACAAGATAACCCCCTCAAAGAATTGACTCTTCTCAGTTCTGTCTTATGCAAAAGGTGATAATTTACGAGATCTATACCAATTGAGAATTAAGCTAACATGGGGCACCCCGCAAATTCGGTGCTATATAATTATTATTTTTCTGATCTGTCGACGTAAAGCTTAACTTACCACCTGCTGGAGCCAGGAGCCCACCGAATTCCTGACAAGATGAGACATAATCAGCTAATTGATCACCGGTAATCTAGACCGCCATAATTTAGCTCGAGGTTAGTTATCGAGGCACCAGTAAGTTATAATATATGGTAAGCTAAGACGAGCGACGAGAGATGGCCAGCTTCACAATTAATTGTACCATCTAGTTTTGTCTGATCAATTTAGCTCCTTCTCAATGCTCATCGAGCACAGAAATAGCGGAGTTGGAAAACAGCAAATGGGAGCATGCTGATTAAAGCTTCCAAGTTCCAAGCCCAATCTCCCTGGTTTCAAATACTTATCATATATGAAACATGACATGTCCTGTTACCCCATGGGTCAGTTTTAATGGGCCGCCTGCTCATGTTTGGTTGACTTTTTCCCCAAAGTTTCTGCTGGGAAAGTCCGGATTTCGAATAGGCACGTATACTACTACATATACTACTGTACTACTACATCGATACTTTGAAGTTTGTGTAGGCCTAGCTTCGGTCACCTGCGATGTATGCTCATGTGCGATCTGTGTTATATGCATCAAGTATCAAGCATTCTGCATCAGCCTCATGATCAATAGAAACTTTTTTGGCTTATAGAGTACCCAATGCCCATACAATTTTGAATTTACACAAGAGCAATTGGTTTTAAAGTTTTAGCTCTAGCCACCAGTTGGGGAATGAAAACTTATGAATTGGGGGTTTAAAGACTATATCGATGTTCCTAAATTCCTGATACAAGAGATTGAAATAGCACTTGCCTATAGATTGAAACTTTAATCTAGGTACTAGATTTCCAAACAAATTTCAAGACATTCTTCTTGAAAGAAATAAGATTGTGCCATATCTAGGGCACTGATGTACTCCAAATCCCTCCAATGCGAACAAAACAGGAGTTCAAGAACACCAGCGGCTTAGCTGGCTATTGCGTTATATACCCTCCATAAGCCCTTGAAGTGTATTTCACATTAAGTTTTAGATTCGAACGCCCATGGCCGGAACTTGCAAAACTCCAGTGCTAAAGATGAGATACATCGGCTCATTTGGCGTGTGTGAGAAAACTTGACAGTTGAATTGATTGAAACCCCAAGCTTTAAAGTTTGATGAGTAGATATGAGGCGCATAATTTAGAGCTTTAACATATCCGCACGTCTCATGAAAATTAGAGATTACTTCTATACAAAAGTCAATTTGTGATTTCAATTAAAAGAACATGCTGGATGTTCTTCATTTTAACACTTGAAGCTTGAATGTACATGATCTGGTACGAGATCATAATTTAATTTTTCAAGATCTCAAGGACGCTCGACGCTCTAATGTTATGAGCTTATAGCTGATTGTGCCGGTTGCACCTGGGACTTGTTTAATTCAAACCAGAGCAGAGATAAGACATAAAGAAGTCACAGGGATCCCAGACCAACTATAGTGTATCATATCTATTATCAAACGGGAATAGGAGAACCAAGCTGACACATGAGAGTGGTGAAGTCATTTTGCTAACATTTAAGGTTCGCGGTGATCATGGTGATCCATTTCCAACGCTTACTAGTAACTACGTAGGACACTAGTGCCCTGTAGGCCTGATTTGATCCAGCTGTTTGCAAATGAAACGGGTGTGTTCCAGGAGGGATACATCACCAATGTTGAGACTGATCTGATTTGGACATTTGAATTTCAACTGAATATGAAAGCTGGTTTCTCTGCGCTGCGAATGAACTCTGCGATGCAAGATTCGTAACGGGTCGAAATTAAATACGAGTGCACCAGGATGTCCAGTTGGAGTTTGTTAGCATTTTTATAGGGCTTGATCGATGAACGATGAATATGATCAGAGCCAGATCAATCACAAGCACTTTCAGAGAGAAGGAAGTGGCCGTATAACCAATATATATATCCACTGGTATAAGCTTTTGGTTGGAAAGGTGGATAGATCGCTGATTCGGTATATGTGATACCAGCTATATTAGCTAGGGCACCTTCAAAATTTCTGCGCCCAAAGATAACGATGTAATTCATGGCCTCAAACTGAGTTTCAGATTAGTGATCCTTACAGTGCACGCGATGCTTATGACTTCCTCACTATCACTAATATCTACAATTACCTATATTGCTATGACCGCTGAATCAATAAACCATCAATAGAAAGAAAGATGAGTTCACCATGTAAAACTCTGTCTATAGTAGTTCTCACTTCCAATGATCGATCCAAGGCCTAGCCAGTGGCTATTAATCCAAGCCCGCTACCATTTGGCTAGCCCCCTCTCTAGCCAATTGGTTGAATTCCACATAACGGCTTCCGCTGGGCTTGACTAGGCGGTGACGCGGTGACCACCCATGGGCTTAGCCTGAGAGGAAATAAGAATGACTTGGAACTTCAAAGGCGAATTGAAGCGGCAAGAGGTGTCAAAAGGCCAGAATTTTGGGACAATTGCGACTTTCCCAACAATTGTCCCCCAAAGCCAGCCGTTAGAGTTTGAAAGTATCATGCAAGAAGCCTTAGCGAAGAGTGCATAAGAGCGCAGTAAATGTACAGTCATGCCTGGACACAAAGCATCTGAGCATGAAAATGAGCTGTGAATTAAAAGTTCTTTTTCTTCTTCCTGCTTCTTGTGCCATAGATCATGTCGATTGTTCTGTATCATACCAAGATGGGCCCTACACATTTATCGCAGTTGACCATGTACAGTTGGGAGGTCGAATCTGTGACTGGGTTCCCCAAAAAAAAGTGAATATAAATCTGGTATTCTCCTGCTGTTTACGTGGGAGAGACAATCTGAGACGAAGAAAATCTGAGACAACATCAAAGGTTACTTATCTATAAAGAAGAGAGAAAGTTCCACATCTTGAAAGAGAACCCATTCAGAGCGCATATATATAACATCTTCAAAGCACCTCAGAATTGATCAAACTGATCTACATTCCATCAAAAGATCAAGATATAAAGGATCCACAGATCACACAAATTCAAACTCGAGACAACTGTTTTTCAAGCAGAAATGGAGATTATCATGCCTGTTGGCGGCGCTTATGAGTATTTTAACAACAGCAACAACCACTTGCAAGAGGCCAGCACAGGAACCAATTCTTCATACGATTTAAACAATTACAGTTTCAACTACCCATCAAACCACCAGCAACAACAGCAACAACAACAACAACAGCTAGGTCATACACAATATTTTGAGAATCAACACAGTTTTCACAATCAATCTAGAGGCGATATAATGTCGTCCAAAAATTCAAGTAACCGCGTTAAGCAAGAACTTTCATTTCCATCAAATGAAGTATCCAACAGTAACTTCACTGGATCGGTTCAATACAATCAACCAAGATCTGGTCCAATTAGTGAAACACAACTGGAATTCTCCTCTGCGAATTTTCAATTTCCTTCAAATCAACATCAATACCACCAAGAGCAACAATCATATCACCAACATTTACAATACCAACAACAAGGGCACCAGTACAATCATCAACAACCACCACTTCGTTCACCTTTACCAACAAGTCAATACTCACAGATACAAACACCGAACAACGCTTTACCACAAAATCATTTTAACTCCAATTTTCAGTATTCATCTAATATAAAGCATGATCATACCCCATCAGATCAATCTTCACTTTATTCTCCAGAAAATCATCAACAGAATTCATATTTCCCACAAGTATCAGATGATAACAAACCAATGACTTTCAATGATCCATTTGTTAATCGTGAAAGTAAAGTGGAGGAATTTGGAAATGATGATATTCAAATATTAAAATCATTATTGTTCAATGGTGAAAAAGTCAAATGGAAATATGTCTCAGGTAAATTGGCTAATGTTTCTGGTAGAAGAGCTACTTCAACTGCTTGCTCCAAAAAAACAAGAGAACTATTCCGTTTACCATCTGAAAAAGCTAGTGGTGATCTAGGTACCAGTTTACCATATGTTGTTCATAACTCTTGGAATACATTAGAATACAGAAGATAGATGAATTTGGTAACTGTTTGATTGTTGTTTGTTTATTGTCTCTTGTTCTATAATGTTATAGCTTTGTTGCTAATCGTCATGATTTATTTAACTTTTCAATTCTTTTTTTCACTTCAAGTTTAAGCTCAATGAAGCTGATGATAAATTTTTTCCCTGCATGTTTTTGATCTTTTTTCCAAATTATTATACTGGCGTTTTGAGCATAGTTTGACTCTGAAATTTCCTGCTTTCATGTTTTTGAAGGTATTTCAGATGCCAGACTCTGCTTATGATTTCAAACTGGCACACCGATTTGTTAGTCCATAGCTTTCGAAATAAATATAATCGATTGCAATTAATAGAAACAAAAAGACATGTAGATTCTAGAAGAATATAAGCTTTATAGGTTTGTTAATATGTTGTTGCCCCTGCCAAAATCACGGGCTTCAAATTTTCGAATTTCTCACGACTTTCAATTTCGAAAAGCTGGGAGCGTAAACAAAGATACTTCTAATAAAACAGAGCTTACCGTTGTGACTAAAAAAGACCCATAAATATATCAACAATGTCAGACAAGGAAACCAAGGGTGGTCCAGTAAACGCTGTGTCGGATATTGAACAACGACTACCGCCAAACACACGTGAAAATCCTCAACCAACGTTATTTCGTGTTGACAAGAAGGATCTTTACGAACATACACAATACATTAGAACTTTCCCAAAGAACTTGGATGTTAAAGCTCCAAATCCAGGTGAATTCCATGAGGTTGGTGAACTTAATGAAACTGGTGATGCGTATAGGGAGACGAAAACTGATCCTAAAGGTGAACTGAAAGTTACCAAGAATGGCCATCTAATAGGTGATCGTAAATATATGATTTCAACATTCACATTACCAGGTCGTGGTAAAAAATTGTTTGTGCTGGGTACAGAAGCTGCTAAATTTTTGAATAGCAGAGATGCTTTTGTACTATTCAACAGATACAAGCAATTGTATAAAGGTGTGTGCACAGAGGAAGAAAGAACATTTTTAGATGATTGTAATTTTAGTATATCTAAAATCAAATCAAGATCCGTTGCTATCACCACTGCAAGAGATTTATACATGCTTTTCGGTGCTAGAATATTGAAAAAGGGGAAAAGAGTTGAAGATGATTACTGGGAAACCGTGGCAAAGGAACAAGGGTTCAAGTCAACAGATCAAGTTTTCCCATTAGACAGAAGCTATGCACCAAAACAAGAACAATCAAGACCTAAACATGTCAACAGACCAGTGTCTAAGGCATTACCAAAAGCTGTACATGTCTCATTACTACCACCTATAGAAGATAGAAAAGAATATCTGTCAACCTTCAGTATGGGGAATCCGGTACAGGTCTTGCCTGGTCAAGGTATTTCTGGTGGGCTTGAATTAGCTTCAGTGGCCACAATACCGAAATATAAATACGAAAGTTCTGGTGGTACCAAGCATAGATCATTATTGAACTCCTTGAGTACTAATGGATCTAGTACTTCTTTACCTGCACAAGCTTCATCTATACCTATAAATGATTCTTTGGTTGGTGAAAAATCTCTTGGAGGGTTACCATTTTATCATTCTTCCATCTTGAAAAGAATTGACAATGAAGATTCTGAGAAAATTAAAGAAATTGAGTATTTACATGGTACAGTGGAGACGAACAATTATATATCACTGGCAAGAAAACCAAGAGATAAACAATGGGGGTATTATTGGCAAATTAAAAGTGGAACGCCTATGGGGTTGAAAGAAACAGAAAAGGATCAATTTTATAAAGATCAAGAAAAATCATTGAATGAAGTGAAGGAAGAAACTATATATAATGAATTTTTATACTGTGACCAAGTTATAAAGCGAAGAAAAATTGTCAATCCAAATTTCAGAAATCATGGTAATATCACAGGGTTGAAACCTCCTTATGCTGAAAAACCACTTGTTGAACAGTTACCACAACAACCGTTAATTCCTGGACAGATTTCTACTGGTATTAATCCTGTTCCTGGAGCTTATCAAATACCTGGATCACAACATGGTTTCCCTCAAAGGATTCCTGGACAAATTCCTAATCCACAACAAAATTTCTACAATCAAAATGTAAGTCATTTTGGAAGATGATATTGCTCTACAGAAATATATATTTAATGATTGGATGACCTGAAATTGTGTTTAGTTAAACCTAAGTATTGGAAACCTTATAACAATTTTGTTTTAATATCATGACGTAGTCTATAAGTGAAGACGATTAAAATCAAAGTTAAAAATAAAATTGGAATGATTAAAAATTTTAAACCTGATACTAATTCAGCAACTGGATTTTCTTGTTTTTCCTTTTCTGAATATACTAAAAATTGAATTTGTTTGTTTAATTCCTCCACAGAATGTTCATTTTCACGTAATTGATTAACATTATCTGTAGAAAATTTTTGTACAGTATTTGTTAATGATTTAATCTCTGATCTTACCAATCTCTCCAATGTGTCAATTTTATTTTCAAAACTTGAAATTTTTTGATCAAAGTTATTAACTTTTTCAGTTAATGCTTTGACTTTCCCAGTGTATTCTTCTAAATATGATAAATCAGCATTCTTCCCTGATTTAGTGTTGATTGATAAGCCTGTTAATTTGTTATCAATTTGTTCGAAATTGGTTAATAACTCTTTGTTCGAGGATTGAATTTGGTCGATTGTAGATAATAGATGACTTAATGATGAATCAGATAAAGGAGCTGTTTTTTCTTGTTTCTGTGTTGTAGATTTTTCAATTGGTTTACCTTCATCATTTAGTTGAACGTATTCCGTAATAACTTTAGGTTGAGAAGCTGGGATATTATCATTATCCAAGACTTCACTAATAACACCACCATAAAGTTTCAACCTTAATAGCTCAAAGCGTTCATGTTGCGCTTTAGTCACTGCACCAACACTCAATTTATTATTCTTAGGTAAATTGACATGTTTAGTTTTAAAACAAACTTTATTATCAGCTTGTACTGTTAAAATGTTGTTGTAATAGACAACCCTCAATGTAAATGGTACTTGAGAGTCTTGGAATGGATATAGGCATGACCCAAAAGAACTATCGTATAGTTTATCCCCAAGTTTACTGAAATCTTCAGAACCATCATTCAAGTACCCACGAATTGTAGAACCTGTTGGACCATCACTGTCAATCAAAATGGTTAACCCATCAAATTTACCAGGAGATCCGAAAAAAGATGTATCAGATGAATGGTCCTTGACATAGCTTAACGTTAATCCACTCTCTGTTCTTCCAAAGGCTCCGACACTTCTTATGATAGTTTCAAATGTCCAAGAGTCATAAGAGACACCAATTTCGTTCTTCAACGATGCCTCGGTGTTGGATTTCGGGGTCAATATCAATCTTCCACCATCAAATGCTGCTCCTTTTATATCCCATTCTTCAGAAAAAAGGTTAGTGAGTGATTTATATTACTTTATATTGACCTAAAACTTACTTGGTGCAGTCAATTTATCAAGCTGTGCAAGATCAGGAAGTGATAGATCATCATCGGTGAGCTTCTCATCGGCTTCAGTATGGGCCAAAACCAATGAACCCAGCAAAATCGTTGACACGGTATTGATCCAGTGTAGTCTCATTGTCTAGTAAGTGCAATAACCAGCAAAGAGGGTAGTTTTTGAGTTCACTAGCCAAAAGTGTCTTGTTTTGATTTGAAAGTGTCAAGGTATCAATTTCAATAAAACCGACAGCTGTCTTTCCGGTACGGGGACTACACTTATAAGCAAACATGAATTTTGGTTAATTTACAAGATAAATACAAGGGTTCCTTTCATACTTCCTTAGCAGCTTCATTACACTCAATACATTCGGGATCTTCAGCAGTTCTGCATTGTGGTGTGTTCTCCTCTGGCTTTGTTCCACTCAGCTTTTTCGCTTCACTTATGAGTTTGCCTTCGTTTTTGTTTGATTTATCAACATGGCCCAACACTTCATCTGGGAACACTTCGTTGCGCACTTTCTGCTTAAGTATTTTCGAGTCAGGAAACCCATCATTCTCCTTCCTGTCCCAGATCTGCACCGATGGCGACGTGCTGCTCTTTTGCACTTCGACCCTGAACACACCGGACTCGTAAGGTATCAGTGCGACTTCACCTAGCTGCTCGCCAAAAGTCGAGAGCAGCTCCTGGAGGTACCAGGCTGCCCTGAGATTCCACTTGCACTTTGTGCAGAACTTGATTGTGACACGAGGGTATATAACTGCAGACATGGCCAATTGGTTGTTTGGTTCTTGCTGGTTTCGATTCAGAGTTGTATAGGCTCAAAAGCTGTTGATGTTTGGTGGTTACGTTCACTTGTTCCCTCGAATAGTAGTCGCGCTTTGTTGGCGTTTCACCAAATAATGTTTAACTCAGGTACCAATTAGCCACAGCGCATCTTGAACAACTTTGAGAACCGCTGAGGAAGAGAAGAAAGTCGTAGCAGGAAAGACAGAGAGAGACAATACAAAATGCCCTCCTTTGCCGACAGCTTCTGGACTCCAGACTACTCGAGTGGTGAGTATAGGATCGGAGCGGTTATCTTGGTGAATATTTTAGACTAACAACAGATCTATAGGAATTGAAATTCTTTTCACCAAGTTGAATCAAGGATGTGTTGAGAACGATGAATTCATCCAGCTGTTTACCTCGAGAATGGATTACGAGCTCGATTATGGGAATAAATTGGAGGCACTTCCAGAAATACACACGCCTATGAAAGGTGGATTTGATAAAGACGATGGTGCCAGTCTTAAAAACGCGTTCAAAGGTCTAGCTTTAGAGATGAGCCATGAAGGTAACTCCCATATCCAAATAGCGTACAATATAAAGACAATGGTTATTGATCCATTCTCCAAGTGGAGCGAAGAGCACAAACAACGAATTGATTATTCTGAAAAAATCTTGAAGAACACATTGAAAGTGTACAAGAATAAGTTGAAATCAGTGGAGAAGGTGCAGAAGAAGTATTTTAACAAGTGCCGTGCTCTAGAGTCTATCAAGGCTAACATGACAGAAGAGGAAATCGCCAAAGAGTTGAGTATTATGGATATTGATGATGATCAAAAGACAAAATCAAGCGGAACCACTGGTGATGAAAATCAGTCTGAAGAATACGAACCTTTAGTCATACTAGGCGGTATCGAATATGGGAAGATTGGGCTGAAAGAGTTGTTTAGATCTATTTTAACAGAGGTACCACAAAGCTCATTTAAAGTTGCCATTCTAGGTGTTTACGAAAATGTTTCAACAGGTTCAGCTATCGTATCATACCTTCAACAAAGTTTGGGAATCAATAACATCGATAAATGTGAAAGATTTGGTAAAGATTTGATTACAAATGGGTTCTTGAGACACGTTGGTGGTGTTGGTTCAAATTTTGTTAATAGTAGTAACTTCCAATATCAATGGAAATCAACAGCTTTCCAAATTGCAGAATTGCCATTACATAAAAAGACCGATATTGGGAAAAATCAAGATGATGATGAAGATGTCGATAACATTAAGGTGTCAAATTATCTTGACGAGTTGAAAAATGCAATCTCATATGAAGAACCATCATTGAAGAAAACTGATCGTGATGTGACATTATTAGATGCGTCTTACAAGAAAGAAGTTGCTAAGTTGGATAAAATCAGATGCGAATTGGAAGAATTGATTGTCGATCATTTGTCTTTCATGGAAAAATGTGAATTGGATAGACTAAGAGCATTAAAGAAAGTGTTATTGGATTTCTCTGTATCAATCTCCAACAAGATATCTCAAATCAAAGCTACAATTGATAAGATTATGATCTATGAAGAAACTATCAATCCAACTGGTGACTTGATGTTTTTGCTACAAAACTACCGTACAGGTTCATTTGTACCAAATGTTGTCCTATATGATAACTATTATGATAGTTTTAAAGATCAAACATTTGGTGTTGATTTAGAGACAAGATGTAAGAATGATAACAAGACTGTTCCAATAATCATTTCATCAATCTTGTCATATATGGATAATATTTATCCAGATTTACCAAATGATGAAGTACGTACCAAGATATGGCTTGTACCTGTTAGATTACAAAGTACACACGCTTTGAGAAATGAAATTGAAAATATCGGAAGTGGGAATATAACACCAAAAGTTTTCAAAGATTATGAACCAGAAGTTATTGTCAGTGTGTTAAAACTTTATCTATTAGAATTACCTGATTCAATAGTACCAAATTCTCTGTATGATTTAATAAGATCAATTTATAATCAATATGGTGGTGATTCCGAAAAAACTGAAAGAATTAATGGTATAACAAACATTTTGAAAAATAATCTTGATAGATCTAATTTATCCACTTTAAACGCTATATGTACACATTTTACAAGATTGATCAAAATCTTATCAGAAAATAAAGAACAAGATTCAGAAAATAATTCATTGGCATTAAATTTCCAAAATGGTATATCACAAGAATTTTCATCATGTATACTAAGACCAAGATATCAAACGAATTTAAGTTTAAGTGATAAACATAGCTTCAGATTCATTCAAGATCTATTGATATATAAACAAGAAATTTTTAAAAATTCAAAACCAACAGGATCAATTAGGAAAAATAAAAGTATTACAGGACATATTGATGGTTCAGTTATAAAGCAAAATGAATTACAAAGACAAAATTCCAAGTTACAATCAAGATTACAACAAGCTGTTAGATCTGGATCGCAAAGGAAATTATCACAAAGTAGTGAACATCCTATAACGACTTTAGAATCTCATGAAGAATCTGATGAAATTAAGGCGCCATCAGATGGAAATGCCCAAAATGAACAATCAAATTCTGAAAATCCAATTGTTATTGAGTAAATTATCTACTTCAATTATTTAAATAAACGGTTTTTTATTATAAATATTCTTATATATACTAAATTTCAACATCATTATCATTATAAACTTTGACTTTATTCTTTTCTTTAACTAAATCACCAAATAAATTTTTTGGTTTATAGTTTGATTCCTCCTCGGTTAGTTTTCTGGTGATTTTTTCACCCTTCTTGTTAATCAATGTAATCTCAGTCTGTTTTGGTAAGTTTCTCTTTATAATTGGGCCATTAGATTTCTTCATAAATGGATTAACCAATGGCTTCCGACTTATAAATTCTTCTTCGTCATCACTAAACCCATCATTTGTAGGAACTTCATCATTCCATTGTGCCACTAATTTTTCATTAATCAATTGTCCACCAGGTGTTAAATTAATTGATTTTATTTCTTCATCCTCCTCTAAATCAATATCAAATTTTAATTTTCTTTTTGTAATCATCTTTGAGCCCTGAATAGGTTCATCATCAGTTTCAATTCTCCTTATTGGTGATGATAAATTATAATTGATTTTAGAACGACCACTTCCGATAGTTGAAGGAGTTGGTGGGAATAATGATCTTGAGCTTATTGATGTAGATGATGGTGCCAAATTTATAGCATCACCTAATTCTTTTCTTTTACGTGAAGAGTGTCTTGGTGTTTGACCTGGTGTTAATAAATTTGTTGATGATTGTGGCGGAGGTGCAAGTGATTGTGATGGACTATGTAGAGAGACTTTCTCCAATTTTTTACCAAATGGAGTCTTTGGAGTATAAGGAACTGAGCTTCTTGTTTGCTTCTGAACTCTTGGTGGTGTCAATGGTTGCATTGTGAATGATTTTATGTTGATTATTCTTAGTTTTGTGGATTGATTATATTTAAATGATTTCGTGTTTGACCTGCAAGACACAAAAATGAGGATATGATAGATCAAGGGCGAATATGAATAGCCAATGTGTTTAGATGGAGAGTGTGTAACAAAACGATTGATTGATGGCGAGGTGTAAGTAATTTTTGATGATTGGATTGCAAAAAGTTTTGAATCAATGATTTGAGGTGATCATGTAAGTTTCAAACTAATACAATATGATGCTTCATTTTATTTATTGCATACAGATTTTTGCAAAAAAATGGCTGGCAACGAAAAATTAACGCGTCTTTTTTTTTTGCAAATACGAGAAACGGGGGCATTCAGTCATGTGATAGGTCGGAACTCTTTTTAACATTCTAATAAATTCCAAAATCCTTCAAGTTGCAACTGTAATATTTTTGTGATGTTCCGAGTGAAGTATTATCTTGTGGTAATTAGGGTTCAATGCCGTATCTGGGCGTTTGGAAATCTTACTCATGATAGCTAGATCTAAGGATCATATTCATGTAGTGTTGATCAATTGAACGTAAACCAGCATTTCATTCGAGTCGAGCCCGATTAACGATTACGCAGAACAATAGACGATGAAGATAACTTATCGAACAGCTCGGCCTGTAAGTTTGCAACGTAACGTATTGATCAATAAGAAATGAGATTTGCTTGTGCTGCTGTTGAGTATAAATGCTATAGCTAATAGTGCTGAATTCCAGTCTCGAATTTGTTTCAAGCCTAGTCTCAATGCTTATCAGCTAATCGCAAATAATACAACTGCAGCCATTTAACGTACACTGGCACAACGTCCTGATAATAATCTCCAGACCTTATTCACTGAGTGATAAAGTTGTACGGCACCAAACTCAAACAGCTGATCAGATATTCTTGGAGCTTGGCTAACAGGCTTTGAAGCTTCACCAAAGTGGAACCCATCTCACATAGTTAAGATTTGGGGAATAATTTGATGCCTTATGGGTCACCAGATACCGTTTACAATCGGCATGATTCGATCCAATAAACAAGGCAACCACATATGATAAGTATTCTAGATATGCCCAGTTCAAGATACCCCAGCTTTTGGAAGATGGGGAAATGTCTGAAGCAACCCATGGCTTGAAATTCCACTGACTAGGTGGGTAGTGGAAAGCTGTTCAGCGTATCAGGTTCCCCGTCTAAAATCTAAGATTCTATCTAGCAGCCTAGATTCCTTGTCTAGGCTGGGAATTTCTTCCTTCTAGATACGCTAATTGTCGAGCTTATCAGCAAATTCCTTATCAGCGTCGAGCCTACGCAGGGAGATCCCGAACTAGGGGCCTAGCCATAAAAAACCTAATTTGAAATTATTTAATACCCTGTAATATCCAATCAAAATCTTTCAAATCTGCAGATATTATTCTTATCATTTCAAACGCCAAAGTTTCAACTCAAGCAATGCAAAATTTCTTATTCAGTTTGGGCTGTTCAAGCCTTAGTTTGATTGTATAGTCTCAAAGTTCTATTTACTAGACCCTTATCAGCACTATTGAACCACACAAATTTCACAATGTAATCGTATAGTCCTCAGATATCATCGATGATCTACATTAACAATCGTGTGTATTCCTTTTCCCACTTTTACGATATATCTATTTAAACGTAAAGAATTCCCGGAAATTTTGACGTGTTTAAAAGACTTGACAAGTGGATTCACTGTTTCAGTTTAGTACAATATGTCTAACGAAGCTGATTACAAAAGTGGAGTCAAGGAGGCTGTCAATTCGACAGATCCAGAACAAGGTGATTCCTTTTCCATTACTCAAAATGAACCAGTAGAATCAGGTTCTAAATGGAAAAGATTTAAAGATTCCTTTAAACCAATGGAAGATGAAGAAATTGATGGATCAAATATGACAGATTTAGAAAAGGCCATTGCAAGAACTGCTAAATCACCTTTACATAAATCTTTGAAAAATAGACATTTACAAATGATCGCCATTGGTGGTGCTATTGGTACTGGTCTTTTCATTGGTTCTGGTGGTGCTCTAGCTACTGGTGGTCCAGCTGCATTGCTTATCGGGTGGTTCCTTGTTGGTATAATGATTTTCTCAACTGTTCAAGCTTTAGGTGAATTGGCTGTTACTTTCCCAATTCAAGGTGCCTTTAATGTTTATTCCACAAGATTTATCGATCCATCTTGGGGGTTTGCTATGGGTTGGAATTATGCCTTACAATGGCTTGTTGTCTTGCCATTGGAATTGGTGGCTGCTTCGATCACTATCAAATATTGGAACTCTGAGATCAATTCAGTCGCTTGGGTGGCTATCTTCTACTTCTTTATCGTTGCTATCAACTTTTTTGGTGTTAAAGGTTATGGTGAAGCAGAGTTCATTTTTTCCGCGATTAAGGTATTGGCAGTTGTCGGGTTTATAATTTTGGGAATCGTTTTAAATTGTGGAGGAGGACCTAAAGGTGGATACATAGGGGGAAAATACTGGAAAGAACCAGGTGCTTTTGCAGCTGGATTCAAAGGTGTTTGTACAGTCTTTGTCACTGCAGCTTTTAGTTTCGGTAAGTATTGTTATTATCTTGGAATTTTAATTTTTGACATCAGTTACTAGTACTGTTATTATATTCTTGGGATTTCAATTAACTTTTAACATCAATTACTAACTATCATGTTAAACAGCGGGATCTGAATTGGTTGCCCTTAGTGCTTCAGAGGCCACAAACCCCCGTAAATCTCTACCTCGTGCTACAAAGCAAGTTTTCTGGAGAATTTTGCTGTTCTACATCATTTCTTTGACTTTGATCGGACTTCTAGTTCCATACACAAACGAGAAACTAGGTGGAGGGTCTTATGATGCATCAGCTTCGCCATTCGTCATTGCTATTGAAAACGGTGGTATTAAAGGTTTACCTTCGGTGATCAATGTTGTTATTATGATTGCTGTTCTTTCTGTTGGTAATGCAGCTGTTTTCGCCTGTTCTCGTACAGTTACATCATTAGCTGCCCAAGGGTTTGCACCATATATTTTCACATATGTTGATAGAAAAGGTCGTCCAATTTATTCAACTTTATTAAGTTTGTTTGTCGGGTTGCTATGCTTTGTCAGTGCTTCACCTAAACAAAGTGATGTTTTCGATTGGTTATTAGCTCTATCAGGGTTATCTTCAGTCTTTACTTGGGGATCTGCATGTTTTGCTCATATTAGATTTAGAAGTGCAATGCGTTATCAAGGTCGTGATCCTCATACAGAATTGGCCTTCACTTCACAATGTGGTGTCATCGGCTCATATTTTGGTGTTATCCTTAATGTTTTGATTTTGGTGGCACAATTTTGGGTTGCAGCTTTCCCGTTGCATGATAAATCAACAGCTGATGGGTTCTTTAAGTCTTACTTGGCGTTCCCAGTTGTAATTGGATTTTATGCCTTCCACAAAATTTGGAAAAAGAATTGGATTTTGTATGTGAAGAACAAGGACATGGACATCGATTCCGGTAGAGCTGATTACGATTTGGATTTGTTGAAGCAAGAAATTGCAGAAGAAAAGGCATTCCTTGCTAGTAAGCCATTCTACTACAGAGCTTATCGTTTCTGGTGTTGAGTTTGAAAAAGTACGTACTGGTAGTATACTGTTGAAATCGATTTGATTGTATAGTATGCTTTCTAATATTATCTTTAGCTTTATTGTTTTAAAATTATATATAATATAATTGTTAGATGTGTTTTGATTGTTAAATCGTAATATACTAGTAGGTACTGTAACACCTCGACATCTATGTAAATTTACATGCGTACTGTCTTTATATTAACATCATCGCGAGAGTGAACTATGGATATATACGGATGTATCTACTTTATATTGTACTTAAATACAGCTTAAAATACTGATCTGCTTAATTTTTGCATTTGTATACTGCCATTCACATTCTCAACCTATTTTTTCTGTCCTTTTTCTCTAAGTAAATGGCATTCACTGTACCCCAGTTATCCAATATATACTGTGCACATATGTAGCCAGCTAATTTCTTGTTGAGAGATACGGCCTTCACTAACGTTATATTATCAATTGCACAAGTGACTTGAACATCAGAATTATTCAATTTTGCCGTGGTGTATGTGGCATTTCTATTCCTTGTTTTGTTTAAATATTCATTTAACTTGCTTTTACTATCTTTATCAATTTGATCCTCGCGAAGTGAAGGTGCTTCAATAACGTCATCTTGCTCCACTTGTAAGTTCATCTGATAATTATGATTGATTAAAGTTTGAGGTACATATGAAGATCCAGCAGTTATAGGTTGGGGCTGGTGTACTAGTGCATTGTTGTAAGGATCTTGAGGGTGGGAAGAATGTGGTACTTGATTGGGATTCACGTTTGGTTGGGGACTTGGAAATTGTGGAGGAAACTGGGACGAAACACGAGGTTGAGCTGAATGTTGAAGGTTTACTGGATGTGGTTCAGAAGGGAAATTATTTGGACCCCTGTCTGGTGTTGGTGATCGAATTCGGTCCGCCCTATACTCCTCAGTAAATATTTTAGCCTTGGATAAAAATCTGAGATTTGAGAGAGCGTGAGATGCCGCTCTATTTTCTGCCTCAATAACATGATAAGCGGTGCCAGTTCCAAGTAGAAGATTTGACGCAGTTAAAGCTTGAGCAAGGTGCATGGGTCTATCATGTGTAGTTTTGTGAATAATTTCAAAATGAACATCAATTTGCCTCTTGAGTTCATAACCGGCACTGCTTTCAACTCCAATTCGCGGTTCAAATTGCATTACCAGAGGTTCAACCAAAACGTATATCATTTTTTCGAGCTCTCTTTGATCGGTTGAACTCATTGGGTTCTTGGAAGCCAATGCACCAATATAAGCCAAAAAAACTTCTTGTGGTGCGGAATTTTCATCGGCAAGCAACCCATATGATCGAGCCCAGCAGGAAAATAATTTGGGGTTCGACGTATAGCAAGATATTTCACTAATATCGATATCTGGAAGTCTTTGGAATAGATATCGGCTCACCACGCTTTCATAAAAACTTTTCCCCAAATGACTTAAATTTGACAAGCCTCTATTTTCTTCGACTTGAAGTTTCAGGTCGATATCAGCTATTTCAGGTAGAGCTGGTAAAAAATAGGGAATATCTCGGATTATATTGAGCATTTTCTCATCACCAGCCAACCTGAGCGCATTTTGCGACTTGAAATCCAATATCTGATCAATTATTTCAAGTCTTCCTTCATCATACTCAGCTTTCAAATCTATCCCGAGCGAAGTCAATTTGCTTTCCAATGAATGACGAATACTCATATCATCTGAAGATTGTATCAGTAGCTCAGCATGTCTTCTGGATGGGAACAACGTGAGTTTGTCAATGGATTCTGCCAATTCGTCTATGGCGAACACAAGAAGGGCAACGTCTTCTGGCTTCAACGTGTACTTGTCTCTCTTGGCCCTCTTTTGCGTAGTTTGTATCACATATTCTGCCGCCTCTGCGTCGCTTACTCTCTTGGTAGACATCTTGGGGAAACAGTCAGGTTCAATTCGTCAATTGGGCGGCAGAGTTGGTGAAGAAGGGCGCTAAAGTTGTATCTAGTTTAATGTTTCCCAAGATTTCAAATTTCCCGCGAAATTATATGCTCCGCGAATTCTACATGTGATATAGAAATTTTACACTTGTATTAGTCCAGCTATACACTTTTTAATTTTTTTCTATTGAATATCTATCACATTATGACTTTAGCAGTTTAAAACACCCAGTCCATTATCTTCCCGAAAAATGTTTTCTTTTCATCATTCTTTCCACTTGCCTCTAAAGATTCCAAATAGGCCTGTTCATGCATTTCAATTTCCTCCAATCCAGTATAAATATCAGCTGCTGCTGGATTTACCATCTTGGTGCGTCTAATCAGTTTGTATGCAATGAAAATCACAATGTCCAACAGTATCATCAGATAATAAGTCATGAAATCTGAAGTTTCCCATTTACCTGGCATGAAAACTGTATAACCTAAAGCACCAATCATGCATGCAATAAAAAAAAATGAAAAATAAGTACCATATGGTTGCCAAATTGCCTTGTATCTAAAAGTTGACTTATCAACTCCTTGTGCCTCACATGCTTTATAAAATCCCACATAAGTGATACACATGAATAAATAATTGTTCAATTGGGAACCGGTACATAAATTCATGATGTATCCTAAAGCTTGCGCTGATGAACTGCTTAATTGCATTAAAGCTAAAAGTGAAAAACAGAACCCACTTACAACACCCCAGTATGGAACACCTTGTTTGGTGCAACGTAAGAAGATCTTTGGTGCAAATCCTCTTTGTGCCATACCGTATAGTGCTCTTGAAGAACAATAAACATATGAATTACCAGAACTAAAAGCTGAAGAGATACAAAGAGCATTGACAATATGAGGAAATACTTTCACTTTCAAATTTCTCATTGCAATGACATATGGAGAGAAAGCACCAGTATCACTTGAAGCACTTGCAGCTAAATTGGCCAAAGTTTTATCATTTGAAGCTAAGAGTATACCAACAGAAATGGTCCCAAAGAGATAAAATCCAATCAATCTATAGATGACGGTTCTAAAGCATTTAGCTAAGACTTTTCTAGCTTCACATGAAGTTTCACTAGCAACCATACTTAAATATTCTGGACCAATAACTAGAAAACAAGCCGTATTCATTGAGCCCATAAACCCATGGAATCTACCCATAGCTCCTGAAACAAATCTTTCAGCCATTGGACCCGGGTCTCTCCAATATCTGAAGCCAAATGGATCGTGTAATGGATTACCACCAACCATTGTTATGAATGTGAATAATAATAACATACCAATTAAAATCACTTTACCTAAACTTAGGTAAAATTCAGATTCACCAAATGTCTTGACTGCAAACATGTTTAAAGCCATATAGATGGAAATTTGCACAGCAAATGTTATACCTGGTGAATAATCATCTCTCCAAAATGAAATCATACCATTTACCGCTGTAATCTCATATGGAATCAATAAAGAAGTATAAATAAAATAGTTGAACCCAACAACGGCTTCAAAAGCATCATCAACACAG
Organism: Hansenula lynferdii; assembly: GCA_030582155.1. NCBI lineage: Eukaryota > Fungi > Ascomycota > Saccharomycetes > Phaffomycetales > Wickerhamomycetaceae > Hansenula > Hansenula lynferdii. The sequence continues at coordinate 63,117 of JAKTWT010000014.1, forward strand.
CGTCCAGCCATTTGAATAAAAGGTGCTGGGATAGGTAAGTAACAAACCATTTCACCAATCCCATTAATAACAAAGAATATAACAACAATCCAAAAACACACAGCGATTAATAAACTTAATGGACCACCATAAAGTAAACCATAACCTATACTGACGAATAGTGCGGTACCAACAGCACCACCAATGGCAATGAAATGAATATTTCTTGGAGTTAATTGACGATGTACACTACCATTTGCTCCTAACTCTTGTGTAAAATCTTGGACACTTGTCTGTTCTAATTGTGCATCTTTTAATGAAAATTGTTCTAAAGGGATAGATGAACCATATGGATTTTTTTCAATATCAATATTTTTATGTCCTGTGCCGTCTTTGGTAAAAGATGTACTTGATGAGCTCATTTTAGACTAAATTATCATCTGATTATATATATATATATTTAATGAGCAAGATTTCCCGCATGTAATATCTGATATGGGGGTTTGTTAAATTAATGTAAGATTTAGTGGATGAAAGTCTGATCAAATCAAATAACTAGCTCCTTCAATTCATATAAGTTGTGAGGGAAGTATTTTAAATTGTATTTATACAATTAGCGTACAATCAAGAAGTAGTAAATGGGCATACTTCATATGGGCAATATAATCCAGCCTATGATCTGGACGCTAAGATAATGATGACAATCATTTTGATCTGATAGTTATCAGCTGTAGCCTGTAGATGGTCATTGCCCATGTCAACATACATACAACACACAACCTATAGCATTGTGTGGTTTAAATAACGCAGCGATGAATTGTTCGCTTCTATAGGACAATGGATGTTTAGATTGTACCAATAAGATTGTAGATACGCACAATGGTCCGAACCGGAAAGATAACAGATACAACCACTATCAGCAAAGGCGCTTTAAGCTTCACCATTGGGAAGGGTCAAACAATTTCCAAGTGTGAAGAGTGAAGAGAGTCAAACATGATATACATGCATGTTTGACAGGTTTCGAGGTTTAGTGGTGATAAATAAATAATAAGGTTACAGCTGGTAAACTCTATTTGGGTAGTGATAAGAATTCTGGGCATCAATAACATCAATTCAACACCATTATCATGAGTATATTAGGCATAGCTGACAAGAACAATTTTGACCCTTCTAGGTGAAGTCGTAGTTATTTAGGCTTCAACGGATCAGAAATCAGAGGGTTGCTTTCTTTTTTTGTCTTAATCTGGTCTTTCTCTCTTGGTTGTGAAAATGTGAATAGTTTATCTACTATGGGTAATTTGATCCACCCTTGGAAGCTTGAAGGTTCGTATTCTCTTTTATTTCATTTCTGAGGTATTCAGCAAGTATATAATAAAATAAGAGTACTATACACTATATACCATATCTCAGTAATCCTGATCAATTCAGTTTCCGTGGGAACAGACCACTTTTCTCAGTAAAGAAACCATTTCTTTATCATTTGCTGATAAGCTTTTAATCGATTGGAGCTGATGATTGATATTGGATTTTTGGTGCCTCAACAAGGAAATTGAGGGACCTGCTGTAGTTCTATGATATACGATGCTCAATTTCGTGTCATTATAAGGCAGTAGTGAATGGTCAATCAACAATGACTATTTTACATATTCATATTATTGCAAATATTGTGAACACTTTTTGGACATTGGAAACAACATGGAAAAGTGGGAAACGAGGATAGATCGTAATTTATCAAAAGCAGCCAAATTTCTCACAAGAGAGCATGTCCAACAAATTGATCCTAAACTAAGTTCAATTGCATGTCCACAATAATTGATAAACTTTCGTGTAGCATGTGTAGCTTTTCCATTTCTCTGTCTAGAGTGACTGAGGGGTCGTGATTTATTTTTAGGCAGCCACTCCGGCGAAGACCCTTTCAAAATTTAAACTTAGACGGGGAACCAATTTCGCTAGACAGGCGGATAAAGTTCTGTTGGGCAGAAGCCTGACAGGCGCGATTTCGGATTTTCCTGGCTACGGCTGGCTAGGTCAGTTTTCCCGCCCCCAGATCCTATGAAAGTCATGACTCATGACTAATAAATACGAAAAGATACTGTACGTCAGTGTATCGAACTTTCTAACGGGTGACCTTCGTTTAGATGATCTCAGAGATACAGAATGATCTTTTATTTACAATCAAATGCCTGAAATATATCTGAGAGTACTAGCCTAGATCTAATCACACTATAATTTAATTGATATCATACGCCAAGTGGGAAACTTTGCTCAATCACGTCTATAGTAATCAAATTTCTGTGATTATAAAGGCACCTCGGCCAACTACTTAAAGATGGGGGTACCATAAACTTTAAAGCCTATTTTCACATGGATATTTTAAAAAGTCGTATTTTCATGCGTTTTAATGTTGAGCTTGTAATAAGCTATCTGTATTGTCTTTTCGTAACTCCACCATTTGGATCTTTTAACGTGTATTCGGAATATTTGTAAATTGTTAAGCTCTGCACTTTGTTCATTTTTTAAGCTGTTTAAAGCGGGAATCATGAAATCCCGAAAGATCAACGATCTTTGAAAAATGAATTCATCATATCGTCATTGCTTGGTAAATTTATCCAGGAGTTTTATGTCCAATGTCCAGTTCCTGCACTGATTTTTGGACAATTCTTTACTTCTGACCAAGAAATTATACTCAGCATGCTCACCACTCCGCTAAAAAATATTCTGCAACGCATGTGTCTATTGGACACGGGGTAATTAGTACATACACGTAATTAATTAAGTAGTTGTTCCCTGACAATAATTTTTCCAAGATTCATATTCATCGAGAATAATCAAGATCATATTGAGGAGATTATACGTGTGTTCTCAATTGTCACTACACAGACCATAAACCGGTTTGAATGAATGGGCTTTTGAAAAGTCCTAGATATGTATGTACCATGTTTATTGTAACAATCACCCCTGTAAAGCTCCAAAAAACGAGATACATTTACCAGATCTTTCTATACTGTCAAATCTCGTAACTTTTGCGAGTAATTTTTACCTTTAGCCCGGCCTACTTTAATAAAACAAGATTAATTCCTGCATTAGAATATTCATCCATGGGTAAGTTGTGTACCCCGGGCCACCGAGATCTATCTATACTAAATTTATCAACAATAACATGGATAAACCTTGATAAAACTTATTCGATTTAAGTGGTGTCTGGACTCTGAAACACCTTGGCCAATTTATAAAAGAGCTCCTTTGGGCCTACAGTAATTGTAACGGAATTACTTGAGATTTGGAATGATGATCAATTACAAACATGGTTATCTCACCCCGTAAACTCTCAATTTTGGATCGACAATCATTTCAAATGGCTACAATTCTACAAGATCTGGGCCTTGTAGAATCAGAACTAAGCAATATAAAGCTGGGGAAATTATAGTCAGCCTCAAATAGTGACTGACACGCCAAAAACACAAAAAGTCATGGTTATGCACCCCAGTGGGGAAATATAGCTAGAAATGTTGAGTGACTTTTCTGGCCAGCTCTGTAGAATCAAACATTAATCTTAGCAACAATTGGCTGTTTTCTTGTTGTTTGCAGTATCCTCTGGATAAAACTTTCTGCACGCAAACGCATCTCCGCATTTTAGTTTCTTTTCACGCCCACGCAAAAAAAATAAAATATCATATCCAAGAAATATTTTGAAACTATGATTTTCCGAATGCCTTTGCATGGGATTTGTCCAAAAAAGAATGCCAATCTATTGATTTTATTGGTTAAAATGTATACATGCGGGTGAATTTTCGCAAAAAACTGTGAACCTTAATGTATTTTTCCCCCAGGGACCAGGAATGTGACTTTATTCTGGGAACAATTATAGTCAAATGACTAGGAAAAATATGGAGAAATTCTTGCTGGCTTGCAGAAAGTCGCGTCTTGAATATTTGTCTGAACTTTTGAAGTGAACATTGAGCACTTCATCAGTCTTTGTGAATAACAATGAATTTTCTGGGGTTGATGAATCTTGGGAAGGGGAAAATGTATAAAAGAAGCCATGATCCCCCAGATAATCTCTACATTCTTTGTTATTTGTTTCGATCATCTTATTATTATATCATCCTATAATAGAAAAACTTTACTCAAAATTAATACAAAATGGGGTTGATGAAGAAATTCTACAACGCTGAAGAAAAAACAGAAGGTTCAACCTTCATGGCCATCTTTGTTGGTTTATTCGCTGCTTTTGGTGGTGTCTTATTCGGTTATGATACTGGTACCATCTCTGGTCTTATGGCTATGCCTTATGTCTTGAAACATTTCCCAGAAGATCAACCTGGTGTTAATGGTGGTGAAGGTGTTTTTTCATCATCTGAACATTCTTTAATTGTTTCCATCTTATCCGTTGGTACTTTCTCTGGTGCTTTGATCGCTCCATATTTAAACGATACTTTAGGTCGTCGTTTAACTTTGATTATCTCTTGTGCAATTGTTTTTAACATTGGTGTTGCCTTACAAGTTGCTGCTCATAACATTGATTTATTAATTGCTGGTCGTGTTATTGCAGGATTTGGTGTGGGTTTATTATCATCAACTGTTCCATTATACCAATCTGAAGCTACTCCAAAATGGATTCGTGGTGCTGTTGTTTCTTGTTATCAATGGGCTATCACTATTGGTTTATTTTTGGCTGCTTGTTTCAACCAAGCTACTCATGACATGGACAACTCTGGTTCTTATAGAATCCCATTAGCTATTCAATTTGTCTGGTCAATCATCTTATCTGTCGGTATGTTCTTCTTACCAGAAACTCCAAGATTTTTCGTTCATAAGGGTAAACATGAGAATGCCATGAGCTCATTATCTAGATTAAGAAAATTACCAGCTGATCATCCAGCTTTAGTTGAAGAGTTAGGTGAAATCATTGCTAACTATGAAGTTGAATTATCTCAGGGTGCTTCAAGTTGGGCTGATTGTTTCAAGTTTTCAAACTCACAATTTAAAAGATTAATGACTGGTATTTTTATTCAAGCTTTCCAACAATTAACAGGTATTAATTTCATCTTCTATTTCGGTACCACTTTTTTCCAAAACTCTGGTATTAAGAACAGTTTCACTATTTCTCTAATCACAAACATTGTCAACGTCGTGATGACCATTCCAGGTATAATGTTGGTTGATATTGTTGGTCGTCGTGCAATGTTGCTAACTGGTGCTGCTGGTATGTGTGTCTCTGAATTATTGATTGCTATTATTGGTGTTGCTACTGATTCAGAAGCTGCTCAAAAATGTTTAATTGCATTCACTTGTACTTTCATTGCATTCTTTGCTTCAACATGGGGTACTTGTGCTTGGGTTGTTACTGGTGAAATTTTCCCATTGAGAACTAGAGCTAAATCTGTTGCTATGTCCACTGCTTCAAATTGGTTATGGAATTTTGCCATTGCTTATGCAACTCCTTATTTGGTTGATGATGCTCCAGGTTCCGCTAAATTAGGTTCAAAAGTCTTCTTCATCTGGGGTGGTTGTAACTTCTTATGTATGTTGTTTGCCTTCTGCTTCATTTACGAAACTAAAGGTCTATCATTGGAAGAAGTTGATGATTTATATGACTCTGTTCCAAATGCCTGGAGTTCCAAACGTTATGTTCCACAAGATCACAAATTTTCAAGACAAGTTGCTGGTGATGATGTCTACGATGAAACTAAACCTTCAGTTGCTAATGTTGAAGATAACAAAGGTGCCGTTCTTGAACAAAGATCAACTGTTTCTGACAGTGTTTAAATTCTCAATATGACTTGATGTCATGATTATTTAATATTATTCTCCTTGTGACATAACAAAAAATTTCCTTAAAAATAATTTGTTTTGATTTGACGATTTATGATTTCAGTATATATGTCTATAATTAGTTAGAGACTAATATAGTTTGCTTATAATTATTTGGAAGTTAGTAGTGGTTGCTTTTTAAGTTGGCCATTGATCTCTGTCCTCGACAAGTTTTTGCGAAATCTGTCAAATGGTCAGGGTATGTGCTAGGTAATGTAGTGGCTGACACAAAAGATTAATCCACGTTCTTGTATTTTGATATCAATATACTCAAGTTTCTGTACTCTTTTACACTTTTTCGACGTATATAAAATTTTGTGAAGTTTCCTCAGCCTGGAGTGGTCATTAAAGCTGTATCAATTGCGTGCACGTACACAGTGCACAAACATATTCGATCTCTATCGAATCTCTCCACTTGATGCTTTTACTGGTACAATACTAACCGGTATGGTTATCTTTAACCAGTTTGATGTTTCTCAAAGGTCCTTTAAATTACACCGTGACTTGTTGAAACTTCAAACAAAGAAAAGCGGATCAATCTATGATACATGCTAAGGTGTATGAATGGTTATATGACAACTCTATGGCTCATATCTTAACCTTTTTAACTCAATTTTGATTAGCTGGATATGGCTAATACCTGCTTGTGACTATTCGAGTCCCACAGAATTGTACACGTAAACGTATTACATTATCCACTATCAAATTGTACTGAGAATGAGATATATGTTTAGAATGATCCGTTGATTTCTACTAAACCCAAAAGTGTCTTGTTTTACAGATCCAAATTTTACTTTGACTGATGGCCTTTCATCTAGCTCTTCTTCTCCATATCGAATTTTAGGCAAATCTCCATTGTTTCTAATTGCAACTGCTTGTGTATTCTGGAATTCCTCTTCGTCAAGTAATGTTTCTGTTCCACTGGAATAAATATTTGGAAAATTGAAACACTTTATTTGATAATAACTCTCGGGATAGATTCTAAAGAGACTATTTCATATCAATCTGCCCAAATGATCAAATACATCCTTCAGTCCAGAACCCTATCAGTAAACAATATTCCAGTGTTTCATAAGTCTTGAGTGATTTCCAGGATATTTGCAATCATATTGTGAGCCATCCTCAGGCTTCAAGTCGTTGTTAAGTTGATAATTTATTAATGTGATTGGCTTTAGATGAGACCAAAAGACGCGTTTCGAATCACCATTTTATGCTATTATACCCATCAATTATCCCCTTTTTCTTGAAAAATCTAAGACTTGGGCTTGTGAAATACAACATGTTGGATAACATAATCTATCCCAAGCTGTCTGTTCTTTGAAAATACCATTTTAAAGTGACCTTTAGTGGACACTCAGGCACGTGAAAGGCACGTGATTGTGTACTGGTTTTTCGGTTCTCGCACTCATTATAAATTATACTTTATAACATTGATATTTACCTATTAAAACAAAAGCAATTTGATGGTTTTGCTTTATCAGGATATACTCACTGCCTTAAATAATATACTGGTATATTTAAAAGTACATATTTCGAATAAAAAATTTGATAAAAATTAAATTTCAAAAAGTTTATTGACGTAGCAATTTTATATTTTAGCTTTAAAAGTAAATTGGTACAAAAGCTCTAAAAAAAATTTTTTTTTTTATTTGATCTATAAGCTATAATTCGTTAGTGATGAAGAATAAAAGGGTCATTAATTTGACAGTTACATCAAAAACATATATGAAAGGGAAACATTTATGCTCTATTTAAAGTTAACAGGTATTAAATAGATCATCTCTCGGCCGAAATCAATTTTCGCGAAATACGCGAAAAGTGTTTGTTTACTTTTTTTGTGTACAAATCAACAAAGAATTGTACCCAGTTTTCTATATATATATGACTTAGCTGGAACTTTAATTGCTGAAGTGTCTGTGGCTGACATATTGAAATCAGCTGTGTGCCAGACCGTCTAATCGCTTCGTTGATCTCATAAACATTTATAAAGACCAATCATACCGCAACTTACAGAGCAGGAGTAAATAAGGGCCTCAAAGAGCTGGAGTAAGTCAAAGAACGTGCTTACTTTACGGCTTGATCAAAGAAGCAAAAGCTACAACCATAAACATCTGCGTGTTAATAGAACTTACCACGATTAAGCTATTGAGAGCATTATCCTAGGTGCTTGGAACATCTCATCGTTACACATCAAAGCTTTTGAAATGGTTACATTACACAAAAAGACCACCATAACTGATTCTGATACAAGAATTGAATCCTTCGTACCTAATGAAGCTTCTTCATCAGACGAAGAATCAGTATCAGACATATATGTGCCTCATTTGAATGAAAAAGACGCACTCCAAATTGCTGAGTATTTGGATAAGAAGAATAATGCCTCAGACTCAAATAAATCAATAAAAGTCATTCCCACAGAAGATGGCCAAGGTCAAGATATACCTCAAAGTCCAATATCAGAGAAGATATGGTCACCACTGTCTCAATCGACTCCGTCAGAGTTGCCAAAAGCGAAGACTCAACCAAAAGATATTATAAAGGCTAAATCTAGATTGTCTAATTTGGCGGTATCAGCGAATATTCAAGATTCTCTAAATATCCAGGATGATGACACAGATGATAAATCATCATCACAAGACACGATGTTTCATGATACACCCTCTAAGACGAGTAAGAGACCACAAAGTCAAAACAAAAGGCCTGATACATCATTAGGCTCAAAATCCACAAATATTTTAAATTCAAAGGAAAGAAACATCGGAGAACCACTGGATGTTCACACGAAGCCACCGAAAGAGAAAAATGCTGGCGAAGGGGAACAGAGAGAGCTGGAAGAATTGAGAAATTTCAAGAAATTCATATCCAACTTACCAAATGGGGATCGTTTAATAGATTCCTTTAGATCTGCTACATCTCAAAAAATTGATATAATAGAGGTATCAAAACTAGAACAGATGAGATTTAGAGAAAAAGATATGACAACAAAAATCAATAATCTTCAAATAGAAAGTGATCAGACCAAGAAAGAAGTACAACAAATCAAAGAACAAAATTCCAATTTGCAAACCGAGGCTGGCGCACTTAAGAATTCTAACACAAAACTCATGCATGAGCTGAGTACAATGGAAGAGTCCAAGAATCACCTTGAGAACGAAGTAAGGACGATGAAAGACTCAGCTTTGGATATTAAGAAACAACTTGAAGCCCAAGCCCAGAAAAGTTCTACCGAACTTCAAAATTCCCTTAATGAAACAAGTGAACTCAGGTCTCAAATTTTTGACTTGGAACAGTGTAAGAAAACCATAAAAAGTGAAAGTGAAGGTTTAAAGAAAGAGATAGAGTTACAAACGAAGAGATTCTCCGAACTTAAATCAGAGTTCATTATAGCAAGTGCTAAGCTGAGCGAGCTTGCCACACAAACTCAAAACTTGGAGTGTCAAGTATCTGATAGGCATGCTGAAATCGAGAATTTGAAGGCTTTGAACTTAAGCTTGAAAGAAGGAGCAGAACAAAGTACACAAAATTTAGACAAGTCTTCAGCAGAACTAGAATCTCTCAAATGTCAACTAGTTGAGACTAAAGATCTTGCTCAGTGCTTGCAAAATGAATTGAATGATGTCAAATTGGACTTTCAAAAAATGTATGGTGATCCTGAAAAAGCATTTACAATGCAAAGATATCCATCAATGGCACAGTTTAACGAGGCGCTTGAATTGAATGATGTTGACAATTTGAGCTTGATAAGTTCACATCATGCTATCAAAAATATCTTGATACAATTGAGGGTTCCACTTTCTCAAATACAGTTGCAGATACCGAGACGGGCGAAATTGTTAGAGATTGAAAAGATAACCAGTGATTTAGCCAACAAGATTCACGTAATTTTGTACGGTAAAGTACTTGATTTGAAAAAATTTGAAACTGAAGAGAATGATTTAAATAAACTTTATTTGTGTGCTTCAAAAATGGTTGATTATGTTGAAGCTTACCACAAAGCACTGAATTGCAAGTAAATTAACAAGACGATTTTTAAAAGAGTGTGATATATAACGACAATATGATGATGAACAGTTACACAAAAAATACATTTGTAGATCTTGTGCCCATTTCAGACAACAAATGTGACAGGTTTCAAACCACAGGGCTATCATGTAGAGATAGCGAGACTTTTATATGACCATTGACAAAGTAACTAGTGAATATATATTCAAAAGAGGCATATTTGCAATTTTGGATTGATTGTGAGAAAAGTGTAAAGAATTACGAATCGCAATGATTGCTTCCCCCAGAGTGGGTAAATTTTTAGACTCTGTCAGACGATGAAGGCTACAAAGTACATCCTTTATAATTATTTCAGAACTTTTGACAGTTAAACACGATGATGGTCAAACACATGATTATCAGTTTTGATACTTATAGACAAGCTACCTCTAAAATTGGGTGGAATATAGATCAAGAATATGGATTCGACTCTACTAATCAGGAAATTGTGGAGAATAGAAAGAGATTGATTTAGGCGTCTGCTGGATAGAGTGAATCATATACATACCACACAGGACCAACTTCAACCCATATCAGGTCATATATAAGTTTTTGTAGTAATTGTGAAATGCGAAATTCTAGTACATATGTATAATATACTCAAATTACCGAACTTGTATGCAGCCTAGACTCCAAATCGATAAGCGCGCGTGTGCCTAGACCTATAGGATAGTCCCACTAGTCCCAGGAATTCATGGACCCTGCGCGCCTATTAAAAAAATTATGCCAAAATGACATCAACGCGTAACGCTGGCTAAAATTTTTAGGGAGAATTTTTTTTCTCAAAGCAGAACAAAGAGAGATATACGGTGATTAAATCTCTTGGACGGGAACAACATAGGCTAAACTTCCCTGGTGATAAGAAACATGGATGAATTGAGGATCTTTCCTATATACAAACCGTATCGGTATATAGTAGAATGTAGGGGATTCACCGTTCGGCTATATTCGATGATTGTGGAAAAGTGCCTCTCTGGCTCCATTGGAACTGTGGCACGTACCGCAGTGAAAAGTTTTCAAGAGCCCTATGAAAATGGCCTATGCATAATTCTTCAAAAGGAAATGTTTCAAACAGAGAGCAGATAGTCTTGCCGTATACTAAGCCAGGGGCCAATAAGTACTCTTTAGTGTCAGACTCACTATCGGTTTAATAGCAACCTATGCAAAAACTAAACTGAAGAAACCGGAATTTTGTGGTTCAATCTAATACGATTCATGGTGATCTATTGGTACAAGTACCGTACACCAAACTACAGTTTTGATAGGTCCAAAGCTATCGCTTATACGTGAGATATCCGCAAACTAAAATGAGACCACTGCATGCAATATACAAAAGTTTAAAGTAGTATCCTCTTCTCAGTGTGTCTATACAAGTAATCGAAATGGGATGAAAAGTTTTCTCAAATATCAGCCCCAGGCCCTAGATTGTATAAATACATGTATCTTTCCAAAAGCAACTTGGTTTGAAACCCTTTCACATACAAATTGATTTACTCCATACATACATTTCAAACACAACACAATAACTATATCTTACAAAAGAGTATAGTTGTTTACAATCTTCTGTTCACGTATACATATACATTTACGGGCAATTCCCACAAAAAGTTGCAAAAAGCTAGGCTCTTCTCATCTCACAGAAGAGTAAAATTTCAACTCACCTCTCAACACGCACATACAACTACAAACCCAACCAAACATCACCATCATTCTCAAAGTGGGTCTTTTTTACAAAAATCTTTTTGATATAATTACCAAGAACTTTATTTGACTCGCATAATCCAACGTTCATACAACTTTAAGTTTAATTTTTTAGCGGATTTCTGGAAAAACAAAGTTTATTAACTATGGTGTTTGACAGATATAAAAACAAGGAAACGGTTGATGTTGAAAAAGCTGATACCGCTGATGCAAATCAATACGAAGAATCATTGAGACTTTCCTCTTCTGATGATCAAAGCTCATTGAAATCCAATGAGACTCGTACCATACATCGTACTTTAACTTCAAGAACCGTCAATTTGATTGCTTTAGGTGGGTCTATTGGTACTGGGTTATTCGTTACCATTTCCACTCCATTACTTTATGGTGGTCCATTAGGGTTGCTGTTATCTTATGTTCTATGGTCATGTGTCACTTTTTGTGTTATCGTTTCCATTGGTGAAATGGTTACTTTCAATCCAATAAGTGCACCATTTATTCAAATGGCCGGTCGTTGTGTTGATGAATCTTTTGAAGTCATTGTTGGGTTCAACTATTTTATGATGATTAGTATTTATATTCCTTTCGAAATTACTGCGGTAAACGGTATGATTCATTTTTGGAGAGATGATTATTCTCCAGCCATCTCGTTTTGTATTCAAATCTTCATTTATACCCTTTTAAACATGTTTGCTGTTAAATGGTTTGGTGAATCTGAATTCTATTTAACAATTGGTAAAGTTATGTTAGCCATGGGGTTAATTGTATTTACATTTGTCGTAATGGTTGGAGGTAATCCTCAACATGATGCATTTGGTTTTAGATACTGGCAAGATCCAGGTCCAATGGTTGAATATTACAACACTGGTTCATTAGGAAGATTCACTGGGTTTTTTACCGCTTTGACAAGAGCTGCTTTCACAATTGTTGGTCCTGAATATTTAGCTATGGTTGCTGGTGAAACTGGTCAAGAAACTCGTAAAGTTTTAGCTTCATCATTTAGAACCGTTTTTTACAGAATGGCTGTTTTCTATGTTCTGGGTGCTTTAAGTGTTGGTATTTTGGTTGCTTCAAATGATGAAACCTTACTTCAATTAGCTAGCACCAATTCAACATCGAATGGTAGTTATTCACCATATATCATTGCTATGAAAAATTTACAGATTAAAGTGTTACCTCACATTGTTAACTCATTATGTGTCTTGTCAACTTTCAGTGCTGGTAATTCATATATCTACTGTTCTTCAAGATCATTATTTGCCATTTCTCAAAGAGGATTTGCTCCAAAATTTTTACAATACTGTACTAAGCAAGGTGTTCCTGTTTTCTGTGTGATGGTTTCATTCTGTTTCTCTTTATTATCTCTGTTACAATTGGGTGACTCTGCTGCCAAAGTTTTGAATTGGATTATCAATATCGTTACAAGTGCTCAAATCAACAATTATTTCTTTATGTGTATTACATATATCGGGTTCTGGAGAGCTTGTAATGCTCAAGGTGTTGACAGATCAAAGTTCCTATACAAATCTTGGTTCCAACCTTACACCGTTATTTTCCCATTGATTATGACCGCTTGTATGATTGGTGCTATAGGTTATGCAACATTCTTACCTGGTAGTTTTACAGCTGAAGGATTTTTGACAAACTATTTAATGATCTTATTGGATATCGTTATTTTTATTGTTTACAAAATTTGCAAAAGAACTAAATTTGTGAGCCCTGCAGAAGCCGATATCCACACAGGTATTGCAGAAGTTGAAGCTCATGAAGAACGTTATCTAGAGAGACAAGCAGCAGCTGGAAAATCAGAGCCTGGCTTTTTCGGAAAGATTAAGGGTTGGATATTCTAAGACGAAAAACCTAATATTAGACCACAAGTCAGCTTCTTTATAGATTCCCACACCAGTCACTTTTATTTCATTATATACAACATTACAGCTTTAGGTGCATTAATTACATTTTCTTTTTTGTTACAGTCATCATATCAGGTTTTCTTTGGGATTTAGGGATTATAAATTTGTGAAACTTCTATTCGTGAATTGTACTATAGCATGATCATTTAGTTTGAAATATAATATAGATACTTCACGAGGACGAAAATTGTAGAAGTCAAACGAATAGACAGATACTTTATGTTCTGGTGTCCGGATGTGATATAAGCTCCGGTACCAAAAAAATTGATGAGGTGAAGAGACATGGTTCCAAAATATAATGAAAGCCAAAAAATCATTGCCTACAAGATTAAAACTGGCTCTTCATAGTTTCTAACAATTAACTCTCCACTCGTGGGCCCATAAGAGCTATGAAAACCGACTACTATGAGCTTTTGGGTGTCGAGACTTCAGCGTCTGACATTGAGTTGAAGAAAGCGTTCAGAAAGAAGGCATTACAATACCACCCAGATAAGAATCTTGACGATGTTGAAGAAGCAGCCAGGGTGTTTGCACTGATAAGGTCTGCCTACGAGGTGCTGTCGGACTCTCAGGAGCGAGCCTGGTACGATTCTCACAAGTCATCGATCCTAAGAGACGATGATGATTATGACAATGGCTACGACGACGACTTGACACCAGACATCACGGGTACAACAACTGACGAGCTATTAAAGTTCTTTGATCCTTCGCTATACACCAGAATTGATGACTCTTTAGCTGGATTCTACGTCTTAGTGAGTCGGGTGTTTGAAAAACTAGCTGCTGAGGAAGTTCTATCGGGGCGCCAACAAGGCCTCGAGAACTATGCCTCGTACCAAGATGATGATCCGTCAGACACTACAAATATACTCTATCCAAAGTTTGGAAGAAGCAAATCAGATTATGGCTCGGAAGTCAGGACTTTTTATCAAGTTTGGTCATCTTTCTCAACAGTAAAGACATTCTCATGGAAAGATGAATACAGATATTCAAGTGCTGGTGACCGTCGTACAAGACGTGCCATGGAAAAGGAGAACAAGAAGGCTAGAGACTCAGCTCGTCGTGAATTCAATGAGACTGTGAGAAGCTATCTCTCTTTCGTCAAAAAAAGAGATCCAAGAGTGAAACAAGGTGCTGCTGCATACGAACAAGAAAAAAAACGTAAGAATCAGGAGGAACTACGTAAGCAGATTGCCAAAGATAAAGAGGAAAATGCTAGAAAAAGAGGTGAGTATGAAGCTCAAAACTGGCAACAGATTAATGATGATGATTTGGATGAGATTGAAGATCATTTCGATAATTCACTAAGCGAAGATGAAGAGCAAGATGTCGAAGTTTTTGAATGCTTTGTCTGTAACAAGACCTTCAAGACTGAAAAACAATTTGGAGCACATGAAAGTAGCAACAAGCATAGAAAGGCATTGTCCAAACTTAGATGGGAAATGAAAAAAGAAGGTATATCGTTAGGTATCGATCCGGTATCGGATGAGAGTGAATTTGACACAGCGGATGAGCAAGAAGATGCTGGTGAGATCGATAGTGATGATGGATTTGATGTTGATGAAACGAAAGATGATATTGATGAAGAAATAAGGAAAATTGAAGAACAGTTAAAGGGTCTCGGTGAATCGGATTTTGAAAATGTGAACGAAGGGAAGTCCCAAGAGAATCTTGAAGAAAAGAAAGAAGAGGAAGAAACAGAAATTGTAAAATTCGATGAAACTATTGATCATGAAAATCTTGAAATTGATGATTCAATAGGCTCTGATGAAGATGAACTTGAATCTTTTTCAGAAGTAATACCGAATAAAAAACTTTCGAAAAAAGAAAGAAAGAAACAAAAATACAATAAAGCTAAATTAGAAGAACCTGAAGAAATTGAAGGAAATGAGGAAAAAGATGAACTGGCCAAGTTAGCAGCAGCACTAGAAAAAGGTGTTTCACTAGGTGGTGATGTAAGTGATGATGAATGGGACATGGGTAAAGGTAAAAAAGCCAAGGCTAAAAAGGCTAGAAAACCGAAAAATATGAATGATGGTAGTGGCCTTGAAGATGAACAAGTTAAATCAGTGGAAAGACCTAGTACACCAAGCACTGGTACTGAAAAATGTTCGATATGTAACACCAATTTCCCATCAAGAAATAAATTGTTCCAGCATGTCAATGCTACTGGTCATGCAGCACCACCACCAAAGAAGAAAGGAGGGAAAAAGAAGCGTTGATATAGAGTATGTATATAATTTCCCTTCTACAATTTAATTATTTATCGTCATTAATTTATTCCTCTATAACGTCAATGTAATAAATATATATTAAGCGGATTTAACGTAACCCCAATTTAGTCTTTTTAACTTTGGCCACAACAGGTTCAGGAATACCTCTATTTTCAGCACCTAAACCTTGACCAGCTTTCCAACCTAATTTTTCTAATAAACGACGACCAATATTTTCACTAGAAATTTCTGGCGCATGTTCACCAACAATTTCACCTTCTTTAACATGTGCCTTACTTGGATTACCCCTTCTAGAAGTTTTGGCTTCCTCAGCTTCAATCTCTGTTCTTGGTCTCTTTTGGTCAATTCTATTAAACACAGGTCTTTGTTTACACAACATACTAATGGAGTGATAATCAGGAATAGAATGGAAAGTTCTCTTATTCTTTACTGTCACAACGTGTTGTTGTTTACCAGCACCAAATTTTCTTGATTTCATATTGTATAAAAAGGCAAATTTCATAACAACTTTGTTACCATGCGGATCCAATGGTGGAAAAGTCAATGCATTTCTCTTACTATCATGTAAAAATTCTTCAAGTTCTGAGCAAAAGTCCTTTACATACATGGTGTAAGGATATTTGAGTGAAAGGTCTTTGGAAGCAGAATGCTCATTGGCAATATTGCTCTCTCTTTCTTTCTTCTTCTCCTTCTTGTTTTGTCTTTGTGCCTGATACTGATCGGCTAAAGATTGACGCAAGTCCATGTCAGAAATATGATCCAGATTCAATTCCTTCTTTTTGCCTTTACCTCTGGTAGCCAAAGTCTTTGTATCATATTCCAAATCTCTAGAACCGTCATATTTTGTTGTAAATTTGATCAGATCATCTAAACCTTCATCATCATAATCATCGTGATCATCTATAATCTCATCTTCCTCTTCCTCATCAGAATCATCAATTGGAATATCGTAATCTTTTTCTTCAGGCTCTTCAGGATTCAGTTGTGATTGCACGTATTTGAAGTAAGCGTTGAGTCTATGCTCTGGCATACCATTTTCCATAAGGAAATCAGTAAAAAGATCCTGATCAATCCACAAAAAATCATACGAACCAGTCAAACGGAAGCTCTTGATATGATACTGATTACCACCCCCACCATACCTTATATTGATGATATCGACTAGACTAGTATCAAATGATTCATAGTCTTCGGGTAAGAATCCATATTCAGGGTCTTCCGCATTAGGTTCTTCTTCTTGAAGTGCATCTTTCAAATTTAGATTGTTCATATCCTCAGCTGTCTTATCATATGGCAGCTGTTTGGTTATATCCTCTTCTTCACTAATACCGGCAATAAAATTGGCCTCTTCTTCAAAATCGTCATCAAGCTCTGCAAATGTATCCTGTTCTGTTTCAACATCTTTGGAGTCATCGACATAATCTTCGTCGTCATCATCGTCATTATCCTCGTCGTCATCATCATTATCATCCATGGTGGCCAAGTTCTTCATCACTCGAGATATATAGTTCCCGTAAGATTGGTAAAGCTGTTTTTCAGTATGTCTATTTTGCTCATAAAGATCTTCTTCATCACCATCGATTTCATAAATTGACTGCTCCATATCTAGATCCATATCTTTATGTTGTTTCGTAGTCGGCAATGTGACATAAAGGCCCTTTTGATTGCCATTAGTTCCTGTGGTGAGATGTGTATGTCCAATGTTGATTGATGGAGTAAACTCTGTATTTCCTGCACCAATCTTGGAGGGCACAGATGCGGGTGGTTCATCAAAAGCAACTGATCTGACATTCGATTGTAGATCTGAGTCTCCTTTATCATCCGTGAAGAAAAGAACGTCATCCGGGACTGACTCCAATGTGTTTATTGGTTTTGGTTTACTAGGTTGTTCTTTCACAAAAACGACAGATGAAGACGTGGTTTCTGTCATTGAGGTGTCACCATCACTAACATCGGTGAGTTCTATTCTTGCAGCTGTTGACAGTGTACCAGACAAAGAGTCACTATCATTGGAGCCGCTCGAATCACGCACTTCATGGTTTTCTTCCACTTGCAAAACGTGGTCTTCAGAGATAGGTTGTTTAGAGGCCTGTGCCACCTTATCATCCGTCATCCTCTCCATATATTCTTCCTTCTCTTTCAATTTTCTCATCAAATCCTTGGAAGGGTCCAGCAATGCCGATTTGACGAATTCCACAGGTCTTTTCCTTAGAGGTAGTTTCATTGTGCTTTCCATGTTATCTTCGGTATTAAAAGCTTCATCTTGTAGCTTAAACTTTCTTCTTGATCCTCTAGCAGCAGCAGCTTTCATAGAACGTTCAGGATGAGACACAGACACAAAACCTGGGTTACTCAAGTCAAACAGCTCTGGGAATTCATTGTTATTGGATTGAGCTGGTCTACCAGATTGACCTCTCTTTCTTCCCTTGCTTTTGCTACGGTGTATGTAGCCACCGCGTCCACCTCTGCTAGAACCACCTCTGCCTCCTCGTGAACTGCCTCTGCCTCTTCCTTTTTTGGGCATCGTGTTGGTGTATCGCTAAAAAAGCCGTAGGTGCTGTGTTTATAGTGTGATTTAGCTTGTTTCTCCAGTTACTTCACAAAATGCACAGAAAGCGTAATCTTTATTACTTCAAATTTATCTGCAATTATTACTGAGATGCTTCCCGAACCATAACGTCACGTGCTGAAATTACGTGAAAGCGAATTTGCTATCTAATCGACTTTGACACTTTTATAACTAAACAACAAGAACTGGAGTAGGAACCATCTGCCTGTTCTCGGATTGTTAAGGTTACAAGAGGGCTATTGCTTTGATACATTGGGGATACAGGGTACTCGAGCTTCAAGTTTCACACACAGATAGATACTACCCTGAGGTCTAGATCAGCATTCATCAGCATTTTCGTATCTTTTGAACGCCTTCCGTTGGCCTTGTCTGATCTTAAGGAAATACGTTGACGCCAAATTCTATGAGTGCCGGTGGCGGCTTTCAAAGAGTGGTACAGCTCTTCTGGGATAAAGAGCTAGAGAATAGTACACCTGAAGTACCCATCACAGTTCTTGGTACCATTTATCGCACAATCACACCAACCCCCATAGTTTCTGAGACTGCTTCCAAATCCTCAAACAATGAAAATTCAGACATTAAAAAGGCTCAAGTGAATAGCATATCTGACTTCAAAAACATATGGAATTCTCTCAGGATAGGAAACAGTGAAGACCGTGGTGATGGTTCTCACAAATGGCCACAAGAGTTCATTGACGATGTTTATACGAGGATATGGCTAACGTATCGTACAAAGTTTGCTCCTATTCAGCGTGATCCGGAAGGTCCATCACCTTTATCACTAAACTTTTTCCTTCGTGGTCAAAACTATGAGTTGAATAATGAGCACTTCACAACAGATTGCGGTTGGGGATGCATGATTCGAACAGCTCAAACGTTATTAGCAAACGCTTTGTTAAATCTTCACTTGGGAAGAGAATGGCGGTTTACAGAACAGATGAATAAGAAACATGATGAAATAGTATCATGGTTTATTGACTGTCCCTCACACCCATTTTCTATACATAAGATTGTGGAAAAGGGTAAAATTCTGTCGAACAAAAAACCCGGTGAATGGTTTGGACCTTCTGCCGCTGCAAGAAGCTTACTGGCACTTTGTAATGAATTTGATTGTGGATTGAAAGTGCACATAGGATCGGATAGTGGTGATATATATGAAAATGATGTATTCAAGACAGCCAAAGATGAAAATGGTGAATTTCAACCAGTTTTGATTCTACTGGGTGTTAGATTAGGAATTGATAACATTAATCCATTATATTGGAAGAGCTTGAAAATGATTCTTTCATCAAAAGAGAGCGTTGGTATATCTGGAGGGAGGCCATCAACGTCACATTACTTTTTTGGGTTCCAAGGTGATTACCTTTTCTATTTGGATCCTCATTCACCTCAACCTGCTTTATTACACGAAGATAATTTAGAAAAGTCCGTTAGTGAAAGCACTGAGATTGTCTCATCATTAGATTTAAATTCAGTACACACAAAGAAACTGAGAAAGATACATTTATCAGAAGTCGACCCTTCAATGTTGCTGGGGTTCTTAATTAGAAATGAAAAAGAATGGATGGAATGGAAATTAAAGATACAAGACACAAATAATGGCAACAGCGTGATACACATATCACCAGATCATACACCTAGAGACTTTTCGAATAGGAAACCTTCATTTGTTGTCTATGAAGAGAATGGCGATGATTTTGTTGATGTTGGTCTAGAATATGAAGATATGCCTGAAGAAGTTGGACCTGAAGAGGAAGATTTTGAGCAAATTACTAGAAATGAAACGTCTGGTGCTATCAATGAAGCCAATGATCAAGAAGATTCAGTCATTTATGTTCCAGAAAAAGAAGGTAACGGAGGAGAAGAAGAACAGGAAGAAGAAAAAGACGAAGAAACGCTTTCAAAAGAGAATGAACCAGACCAAGCTGTACAGGAAATAAAAAGAAGTAGCAGTGTTGTTGCCGTCACTTTGAGGGAACAATCACCAGAAATTGTGGAGACATCAGAACCATTATGCAATTGCTCAAGACCTAGCTCAATAAAAGATGACTATGAAAACATCGCAACTGGTGCTCCTGCAAGTGCATCGTCCGGAGAAATCGATTCAGCTTCTAGAGAGAAAGAAGATGAGGAGCCTTTTGTTGTCGAAAGCCCAGAATTGACCTCTTTAACGTCCACGTTATCCGGAGTAGGTCTAATTGATCAAACACCTATTGCTAATGAATCTGAAACTAATCAAGTTTGAACTCTGGGATAAGGTTGGAAGTAAATGGGCGCTGGTCGCTTGGATAATTTTGGAGTTATTGGATTAATAAAAGTTATTTTTAATTGATAACGAAATGTAAACTAGCATAAATCGATATGATACCTTTCAAGATTTCATCAAAATTGTACTATTTAGTGATATCCGAAATCCGAAAGTTTCTGTTGAGGGATTACGTAAGCAGGATCAAATGGAAACAAAAAAGTCAAACAGTATATGAGAGTGTTATACATTATGAAACAAAAACTCAAGAACGCCACTCATTCCATTCATTTAGATTTCATCAACAATGTCTACTAGTGATCTTAGATTCTGTACTGTGTGTGCAGTGAATAACAATCGGTATGTATCCTTTAAAATAATTTATATAAAGACAAATTTACTAATGGGATTTGCAAACAGTTCCATGGCAGCTCATAAGATATTAAAAGAAAATGGATATCAAGTTTCATCATACGGTACAGGTTCAGCAGTGAGGCTTCCTGGTCCAAGTATAGATAAACCAAATGTTTACCCATTTGGCACTCCATATGATCAAATATATAAAGATTTAGAAGCACAAGATCCTAAATTATATCAAGCCAATGGTATTTTAAGGATGTTGGATAGAAATAGACAGATTAAAAAGGCACCACAAAGATGGCATGAAGGCAGAGAAACATTTGATTTTGTATTTACATGTGAAGAAAGATGTTTTGATTCTGTTTGTGAAGATTTATTACATAGAGGTGGTAATTTAAATAAAATTGTTCATGTTATAAACGTTGATATTAAAGATGATGATGATAATGCTAGATCTGGTGGTAGAGGGATCTTGGAATTAGCTAAAGAATTAGCTAAAGTATCTGAAGAATCAAAGACTCATAAAGATAGTGAACCTTTTGAAGATTTAATACTTGATATATTGACTAAATGGCAAGAAAGTCATTCAAATTTACCTTTATTATATGCTCCAGCGTATTATTAGAAGGAACTACGGGTTTCATGAGGAAAAATTTAATATAAACTTGTATAATAAACTGTATGAATCCCACCTTTTTTTTTCATTCAGTAAGATCATGAACTTGAACACCATTTATCCAAACCCTTTGTGTATTTCTATCATCACCATTGAAAAACCATTTAGCAATTAAATTTTGATATAATGTAGCACCTGATTTTGTAGAAGCCTCATTCATTGGTTGTTGCCAATCGAAAATATCAACAGGTGAACCTTTAGCATTTAAATCAATCAATTGTGCATCCCATTTTTTACCAATGGTGAATGAACCAATCTTATCTTGTAAACCAACCACTTTAGCACCGCCATTTGTTGCAAGATACAAAACATCTTCCACTGATAATTTATTATGATCATTGGTTTTCATTGCCAAATGATTTGAAACTAATAATGCTTGACGAGCAGTGGCTAATATAGAAATTGCATATCCACCAGAGACATCACTGCCCAAGCCAACAGGAATATCATTATCTAACAACCATCTGATTCTAGCTTCACCTGAAGTGATTGCACTGTTTGAGATTGGACAATGTGATATACCAGAGCCTTTAGATTTGATTAAATCCTTTTCATGATCTGATAAGTGAACAGCATGGGCCAAAATTGTCTTGTTACCCAATAAGTTATGATCATTATAAACATCAGCGTAACTTTTAGATTTTGGGAATAGTTGAGAGACCCATTCGATTTCATTCTTGTTTTCAGAAATATGAGTTTGACAGTGTAAATCATGATCTTCTCTTAGATCACCTAACCATTGTAATAGTTCAGATGTACAAGATGGTGCAAATCTTGGTGTAAGAATTGGTGCCACAATTTCATTTTTTGGATCAAGATCTTTAATATGATCTATAACTTCCAAAGTGCTTGCCTTGGATTCTTCAAAAGTTTCACAGTAATAATCAGGTGAGTTATTATTCATACAAACTTTACCAATGAATGCTCTTTGTCCGTTCTTCAATGCTAAATCAGCGAGTAAATTTGTAGCATCAGTATCAATTGTAGCGTAGTATGAAGCACAAGTTGACCCATTTGATATACCTCTCTTGATGACTTTATCGTAAACCAATTCCGCCTTGGTCAAATTCTTTAGTTGTGATTCCAATGGGAAGGTATATGTCTCTAGCCAGTCCAATAATGTTGATGAACCAAAGATACCGTTATTTGGGAACTGTGGAGCATGGATATGGGTGTCAATGAACCCTGGGAAGAAGAAAGAGTTTTCGTTACCAAAGATGTCAACAACTTCATCAACCTTTTCCTTTTGTTTGATCTCTTCAAGAGAAGAGTCTTTGTAAATTTTCTCTATAACACCATCTTTATCAACAATAAACCCAGTCTGTGTGAAAACTTCAAGAGCAGCTAAAGCAGGTGTATGGATAAAAGTTCCGTAGTACAAGACACGTTTACCAGATGAAGCAGGACCTGAAGCGACTGTCATACTAACCAAGAAAACCCCATCTACAACACGTTGTGGGAGTTTGCAACAAGAGGCAGCTACAGTTTATTTTATACTCCATCTCGTTATCAAAAGATACGCCTAAATTGACAAAATCGACTCGGGCCGCAGGTTCTCAACGCTTCAAGCCGCGGCACCTATAGGAGTTGACCGTTTCTACAATAAACGAAAATTACATCAATCACAAACTACACAATTAAAGCTCTTTTCTTCCCACTTTATCCACTGATAAAGCACAGACGAAAAAAAGCTGTTAACGGGAGCCACCCATGTCGACAGTATGACAATCATACTCCACTTCTGTGGACGACACACAGAACCCACACAACACTCGTTGGCGGTTCAAACTTTCTGCAATTCCATTCGAAGAACAGACAATCTCCAGACCTTTCATTAAAGGTGAGAAAAATCAATCCTGGTATTGATAATTCAATTGAATAATCAAATACCAGGCACTAGTCTAAACTCCTATCAAGAGTAAGACCAAACTCACTCATACCTGCTAAGCATGATAGAGAATTGCTATATTGCCTGTGAATCCAAAAGATCAATCAAATTGTACGGTCACCCAGCTCTTTAACACCCTCCAAGAGAGTGATCGAAAAGAGTACAGACACGTATCACCAAGCAATACAGAGTGCAGAGTGATCTCTTATCAAACGCACTGAAAGAATCCAAATGTCATAGACACAAGGAGAAAGTTGAAATCAAAAATTATAAGACCCACCCGCCCCTCATAAGAGAAGCGTCAGCAGATATACAGGATGCGCTGTGCAATGCAAACAAGTATACCTGATCACCAAGACTTCTTGATCTCTGGTGACGTCTTAAGGTAAGTATGAAGAAAAGGAAAAAATTGAAAGCGAAAACAAAGTTTTGGGGGATTTCACCTCCTTTTATAGTTTTTTAGGAGTTGCGCGAAGTTTAAAAAAAAACCGCTCATTCGCGAATAAGTATAAAGTTTTTTGGGGGCACACTTGTACCAACACAAGAGATGGAGATGAAGGTTGGAGAAGCAATTATGTAGATTGAGAATCTAGACTTCAGATTCTGGTAGCAAAGTAGACTATTAGGCTTAGATTTGGCAGGGTTGTATATGCGCAATTGAGAAACGACAGATGTATCATGCAGACCAAGCGACTAAGTGTAATACTGCACAAGACACGATACTACTAGAATTGTCTATTAATGAGATATCTGAGAAACTCGTAATCTCATCACCAAATCTCATTAAATCGTTGCATTTCTTTCAATATATAGTCAACACTCAAAACTCAATGTTCTCACAATTCTGCATGTTCGCTGAGTCGCTGACCGTTGAAATTAAAATATCAATTTTTCGCGTCGCATTTTATAATTAATTGTATAATGAACAATAGATAAATTGTACTCTTTTTTTGAATTTCAACCTCAGCCAGCAAAATCCCTGTGTTCTTTGATCGCTAACTGACCTGCTATAATGGATCCACAGTTTAGAGCGGAGACACTGCAAAGTCCAGAGTTTTTCCAAAACAAGTTGCTTATTGAAAGTCTTATTCAAGATAAGATCACGCTCCAAAATAGACTAGAACAAAGTGAAAGAGTCAGAGAAAGAACCCTCAACCTTCTAAGCAAATATGAACCAATAAAAATAAGCCGCACTCATACAGGCGGGCTAGTCTTTGAGTTTTCTAACGGGACTGAAGTGACAGATCTTGTCAGAGGTGCTCCAATTGTCGTGGGTAATCCATATCCAATGAATGTTCATCATCACCAACATCAACACCAGATTCCAATGCCAACTCCAATGCCATCAGTTTCTGCAGATATTCCAGTACCTATCCCAGCGCCAACTATGGGAACGTTCACGGGCACATCTTTGAGTCCAAATACCAAACCAATACCAACTTTCCCACCTACAACTCACCCACAAGATGACTACGTTGATCAGAAAAATAACGCGTTAGAAGATGAAATAAAACAAGCATCCCAATATGCCTCTACAGGACTCAACAGTGCCAAAGCTACCCAGGAAAATTTAACGAATGTGCCATCTCAACGAGCAGATTCTAGATCCATTACATCAACCAGAAGAAACTCAGTCACAAGTAACAAACCGTCACCATTGGTTCAAGCTAAAGCAACAACTGATGATTCACAACAGCAGAACTCAAAGTCAAAAGAAACAAGCGTATCCAAGACCTCGGCACCTGCTGGCGCTCCTCAGTATGGTGAGCTCAACTATAACCGCGTAAGTTCTCCATTCATTGATCCAAAGAACACAGAAGCAAGATCTACCAATCCATCATTAACAAAACCAATCAATGCAAGCTTGAGCAAGACAAAATCTGCTGCAAGTAATGGAAGCTCTGCAGCATCAAATATATCAAGCCCAACCAGTAGCGCCTATGCTACACCTGAGAAAGAAAATAATGACATAACTTCAACTACACAGAACACTTTAAAGAAATCACAAACTCAAGAGATCAATGAGAATTCAAACCTCCCAAGCACAAGCGTTCCAGCACCAGCCCCAGCTCAAACTCAAATATCAGCTCCACCAACCACCTTTTCAACGACAGCTCCAATCTCAGCTTCAGAGGCAAGTACATCATCTATTTCAAACCCACAAAAAAGACCAAGCGAAGAACCTAAATCATCTCAAGAGTTGAAAAAGACCAAACCTTTAGAATCATTAGAAGTGCAGAGATTTCAACAATACGAAGCTGTTACTAAATGTCTCGAAACATTACATAACTCTGATTATGCCCTAAGTGTCATGCTGGCATTTAATGTTAATCAAAAATATAGCAGTATTGAATTGTTACTAGATCATATTTATTACTTTTTCTGCTTAAGAAATAGAGTGTTATTGGCTGCTAAAAAGACAGATTTCTCCAATGGTGGTACATGTCAATATCATTGTCATACATGTGCTAAAGTTATCTTCAAGGCTTTAGTGTATCCCGCTCACGATGCATTAATTGTACAATTGGACAAATATCATGAATGTAATTTTGAAGATATTAAGAATAAATTTAAAATTTTATGGAAGAATGATCCAAAAGTTGATGAAAAAATTCAATTTTATCAAGATTTTTTCAGAAATTATGGATTAGCTAAATTGAAAAATTTAATTTATCAATATGGATTAAGAAAAAAATCTCAATCTGAAATTAGTAAACAAACTGCAGGATTTTTAAATAAAAATAAAGCAGTATCTGATGATTTGGTTAAATCTGTTAATTATACAAGTGATCAATTAACTTCATTGTTAAGTTTATACATCCTACGTATATTGGATAAAGATGTTAATGATGAGGCTTTAAAATCAAGTGCTTCATCTCAAGGTTTAAAATTTGTTTATTCTACAAAATAAGGTCCCCTATATATATGTTTTCAAGTACGTTATGATAATTGTGATTTTATGTTCTATATATTATATCCCTTTGATTTTATGTTTATTATATATCAATAGAATTCCAAGTAGCTAATCTTCCAAAATCAGTGCCAACGTTTCTAATAATACAATAATGCTTACCAGAATTATCATTTTTGGAATCCGAGATTGAGTTATGGAAATGCATAGCATCGATATATCCAACACCTGTATTTGATCCTTTAGATAAATTATAAGAACCACTAGTGATGAAGCCAATTAAATTTTGTGAAGTTGGTACTGATGGATATTCATGTTGTTTTTTACCTGTTGGTCTTTTAGTATTTGATGATTTAATCCATTTACCCAATTCAGATTCTGGGATTGAATAAATTCTTGCATTATCAGATGTGAATCCTCTACCAACCAATTGAATCTTGATTGGTGTGATTTGTAGTGGATCATCTGGTGATAATGGAACTTGTGGCGGTTGTAAAGGGCTTGATTTTTCATAAAGTTTAACAGGGATGGTCAATGTTTCACCACGTTTGTCTGCCTCTACATCATTCTTCTTAACATCTTGAATGAAGTTATAAACATCATGAGGTTGTTCAACTTTTCTTGTAAATTTCTCTGAGTTCCAAGAGGAGGTTCTAGTATTTTCTGACGAGTTTACATGGTTCCATCCGAATTTTAATATTTGTAAATACCTCCAGTCAGAACTAAATGGATCACCAATCTCACCCTTTTCTAAATCTTTTGAGGCAATCTGTAATTTCTCATAGTTTACTTTTTTGGACAAAGGTTTTTTTTCCCATTTGGCGCGTTTTTCATCTGAAGCTATTTTATTATCAATAAAACTAGCATTGGTAAACGGATAATCAGTTGGATAGAAAAGCTTGTTCTGTTCAAATCTTAATTGATGAGATTGTAAAAGACCACCATGATTCATATGAGCGATATGATTGATTGCATGCCAAACGGGTAAAACCCAGTGCCATGGTAATAAGACAGTCCATATGTTATTTGACGTTTTATATATCATCACTGGGAAGTTCGATTTAGAAGACTCGTCATTTGAATGTGATTTGAAATGAGCCAATTGTTTCAGTGATAATTGCTTGTCATATGATTCTGTTCTTCCCTGTGAGGTCAAAAGCTTATCCACAACTTGGGTATTGATATTATATTTTGTAACCTTCATATCCATCAAAGTATCGATAATATCAATTGATTGATTTGGTCTTGGTTTGTTTCTATTTGCGATTCTTGGATCTAGTGCTTGATAGGTAAATATTGTTTTGTCTGGTAATGTAGCTTCAGTGCATAATTTTCCAAATAATATCGATTCAGTTGATGATTTGTCATATGGTTTCAAAATTGTACCTAGAGTTTGTAAAGCAATTGGACCTCCAATATCTATACTTCCAATTGAATATCTATTATCAATGATTTCGAGATCTTCAGTCTTGATTTCCAAGATATGTGTGAACATGTCAGCATATATGGAAGGATGCAATCTAACTATAAGTCTTTTAATTTCTTGGTCTGTGCTTTTGAAGAATAAAATAGTGGAATCACCAACTGGTTTAGAATCTTTGTAGATTAAACCTTCATAAATTGACCCATTCTGAAGAAATCTTTTCCCTTGGGCTTTACCATTTGTAAGAGTAGAGAGAATATCAGATATCGAATGGATATTGTCTCCTTGAATAATCATTGTGTTGATATAACTCTTATCCCAAGAGATTCCACCTGTCAAATTGAAATTTCTATGTGATAAACGAAATGATTTTTGTGTAGGTTTCAAAGGAATTTGAAACCCCCATCTTTTGATCAAATGTGATCTTTTAGAATGCCAGACGTGGGTATTTAGCCATGTGAATTTTCTTTGTCTTTTCATATATTTCAATTTTCCAATTGGAGGTGATGCCAATTGATTTAATGAAGAATTATCATATGAGCCAACGTTATTGTTTAACTTGATGAAATGCTCAGAATCTTTTGAATTTTTCAATTGGTCATTTAATGTCTTTATTCTCTGCCTTATTCTCAAACGCCCAGCAGAGAGTCTTTTATCCACAGGTAAAAGTTTCATTAAATTTGCCCTTGCTGCTAATTTCAATAAATTCTTCACCATTCTTGCCCTGTACAGTTGTTTCCCCTTCAATTGCTTTTTCTTCACACCATTTGTCTCTTGCGCCATTTCCCTTATGGCACGATTTCTCAAACGCTTGGGTATTCTTTTCACATTATGTGAAGCTGTTCTTCTTCTTAACTTTCTTGGTAAGTTTTGGAATGTTCTTGTGGAAGATGCAAATTTTGAGTTCAATTGGGCCTTTTCCAATTCATTGATCTCATATTTTCTCGAAGTGAGGAATTCATTAACATTCAACACACCGTCTTTGTTTAACGCTAGATTACAAGTTAGCCGCCTGGTCATGAGAATCTATATTTCACAGCTTACTCACCTGGATCGTTCAGCTCAGTTCTGATCTGTTGAGACTGTTTCTTCTTTTGCTTTCTGTAAGTCTTTGAGTCCACACCACCTTTATTTTTCTTACCCAAGCGGTTGGACATTGCGGTTACCTTTCAAATCGCTTAGATCTGTTACGATTTATTGTATGCTCATCATCAAAACATTATAAAAAACTTTACTATGGTGTGTCCCGAACCGCGCATTTATTGATATTTCGCGAATTGTTTTCGAGACATCACCGCGAATTTTAATCATTAGGTTTTCGCGATCTTATTTAATTAAACTTTTGCAGAGTCAATGTAGCTCCAAATGGGCCTAGTAGGAGTGAAAAACGTGGTTTTTCCTTAAAATAATTTATTCTTTCTGGACATTTGAGTTTGCTGATCATCAAAAAACAATATGAACATATTATTGTGTCATAAGAGCTCCTTCAGCACCATATAACCTTCGCCTTTTGTTCTCTTCGGAGTCAACACCTGATAACCCATAAATTGATATCGTGCATGCATCACCAAACTGCAAATTCAATACGGAGATGAGCTGGTTGTTCAAACTTCAGCCTAGATTCTAGAAGGCCTAGCCTAGCTAGCGGAATTCTTGGCCACTCCAGCCTAGGTCCCTGCCTAACCTTAAACTCTCCAGGCTCGCGCTCTTTTTGTTCGTACTTTGTGCGCGGGCACACAGCTGGTTTTTTACAATTTGGCTCGTGAATCACCGTGAGTACTTTTAAAAATTAAACTCTTTCGAAAATTTTAACCTTCTATGAAATGTCTCTTACGTGCTGGTAACGTGTAATCGTTCATTAACTTTAGTATCCTATACTTCAGTTGATTATTATTTCAATTCTTATTTGAATAAATTAAAAATCTTACAAAAATGGCTGACGTTGTTTTAGGTTCCCAATGGGGTGATGAAGGTAAAGGTAAATTAGTTGATATCTTGTGTGAAGATATTGATGTTTGTGCCAGATGTCAAGGTGGTAACAATGCTGGTCATACTATCGTTGTTGATAAGGTCAAATATGATTTCCATATGTTACCTTCAGGTTTAGTCAATCCAAAATGTTTGAATTTAGTTGGTTCAGGTGTTGTTATTCATGTTCCATCTTTATTTGAAGAATTGGAAAACTTGGAAAAAAAGGGTTTAGATTGTAGAGATAGATTATTTATCTCTTCAAGAGCTCATTTAGTTTTCGATTTCCATCAAAGAACTGATAAATTGAAAGAAGCTGAATTATCGAAAAATAAGAAAACTATCGGTACTACCGGTAAAGGTATTGGTCCAACTTATTCTACAAAAGCTTCAAGATCAGGTTTAAGAGTTCATCATTTGGTCAATCCAGATCCAGAAGCTTGGACCGAATTTGAAGCTAGATATAGAAGATTGGTCGATACTAGAAAGCAAAGATATGGTGAATTTGATTATGATGTTGAAGAAGAATTAGCTAGATACAAAAAATACAAAGAATTGTTAAGACCTCATGTTGTTGATTCTGTTGCATTTATGCATAATTCTATTGCTGAAAACAAGAAAATCTTGGTTGAAGGTGCTAATGCCTTAATGTTGGATATTGATTTTGGTACTTATCCATACGTTACATCATCTTCTACTGGTATTGGTGGTGTTTTAACTGGGTTAGGTATTCCACCAAGAGCTATTAGAAATGTTTATGGTGTTGTTAAAGCCTATACCACTAGAGTTGGTGAAGGTCCATTCCCATCTGAACAATTGAATGAAGATGGTGAAAAATTACAAACCATTGGTGCCGAATTTGGTGTTACCACTGGTAGAAAACGTCGTTGTGGTTGGTTAGATCTTGTTGTTTTAAAATATTCAACTTTAATTAACGGTTACACTTCTTTAAACATTACCAAATTGGATGTCTTGGATACTTTCAAGGATATCAAAGTTGCAATTTCATACTCTATTGATGGTAAAAAATTAGAATCATTCCCAGAAGATTTAAATAGATTGGCTAAAGTTGATGTTGAATATGCTACTTTACCAGGTTGGGAAACTGATATTACTCAAATTAAGAATTATGATGATTTACCAGAAAATGCAAAGAAATATTTGAAATTTATTGAAGATTTCTTAAATGTTCCTGTTGAATGGGTTGGTACCGGTCCAGGTAGAGATTCAATGTTATCTAAACCAGTTAAATAGATTAACTACTAAAAAAAATTATATGTACATTAATTGTTTATTTTTTGAAATCCATGACATTGTAGTCTTTATTCAATTTTTTTTGTATAGGTTATATTGATGATGAACAAGGTTTGTCTTTGTCAATTTATGTAATTGTTGAGGTATCCATAATAATCTTCCAAGACCTTCACTTTCATCGTTATTTAAAAATGGAACAGATGTGAGTAGTTCCCATCCTTTTAACACTTCACCTTGTTCATTTATGAATCCAGTTTCTTTACCTTCAAAATCAACAGGTTGTGATATATCAATAGCATAATCACATTGTTCAAAATCACTTAGTTTAGAAGGTTCAAATTGATTCAAATTATTCATGTTTGAAGGGATAGAACTGATTGAATCTAGTTTACTTAATGATTCATCAAAATCACCAGGTAATAAACCATTAAAATTCGATTCAATGAATCTAAGTCTTAAATTTTTTGATAAGAAGAATGAACTTGGATACCTATACCATTCTCTTCCAACACATAGATTACCGGAGGCATTATCTGGAATCTGTGCATAAACTTTTAATGGAGCACTGTAGTTGGTGGATAATGAAATGGTTTTCGACAATGAAACGATAAATGTTAATAAAACAACAATTGAAACAACAGTTTTTTTGATGAATGAATTGAATTTTGTTGAATGGGGGAATAATTTGACAGTTGTATTTGAGATATACCATAAGGCAAAAGCGGCAGATAGGTTGATTGTAGAATAGATTGGGTATAAAAATCTTTCTTCTTTATGAGGTTGACTGAAGAAAATCCCACTCCATACGGCAATTGGTGATAATACCGTGAATAGTTCCAACACGGAAAACTTGTTAGGTTTTAAGCCAAGTAGTGATAAAAATGGAACCAATGCCACACCAGCGTAACCTAAAATTGCAATGATATTGAAATTCAATAATAAATTTATAATATAATAACTTAATGGTTCCACACCGAATATATTTGGACCTGCATTTTCATCAGCAAATATAACATTATATAACACAATATTTGCCGGTACCAATACTGTTTTCCGGTAAAAAGTTGAATCTATTTGCATAGAAACACCAATTATAATTAAAACGATGAAAAAAGACCAACCAAAATAACGCTTGGTTAATAAGAAACTTTTAATGTTTTGAGTTAGGATGACCAAAGTCGACGCTAATGCTAATGCAAGGACAAATGGCCAACCAATGACACCACCAGTGGCAAACCATAATGTAACCAATAGAGCATATTTCATGTTTCTTGTATGGAAATATTGAATCAAATTACTTGTAGCTAATGCAGTACAATTCATTGCAAAACTTGAAGGTAATAATGCAATGGAAGCATGTGAATAACCTGTGGAGATTGATGTAAAGAATAAGTAGTATGAGGCAATTGTAAAGTTGAATGTTTTTTTCAATGTGTTGAACAAGTGTAATTCAGAATATATTGTGAATGAAACAACAATTAATCTGATTGTATAGAATGCCACTTGTGGTTTAAGCAATTGGAATTGATCAATCAAGATTGTGACTGGGTATGTTGGAATAGCATACGGTAGTAAATATGCCCATGATCTGATTGCGTAGACAGGTGAATATTCCCATGTTTGCTTTCCAAAGTTTCTTAGTAACAAGTTTAACGGTTCATAGTAGTTAAACACTGGTATGTTAGTTTAGATCTTGTTGAGAACAGATATTGGACTCACCTTCATCACAGTCTGGAATGATGGAGTAGAAGATGCAGAGGAGTCTGATTATCAGCAGCAGGTTTACCAGGGGACTAGTAAAGTCGACAAAAGTCATCTTTCTGGCCAAGCTGGAGTGTTTTATTGGTGTAGAAAGTCTTGTTGATCTTTCATCGCTGTGTTTTTTTCACGAAATGTACGTGTATGGAATTGACAGTAATAGATCACAATGTGTATTTGGTAATAAATAAGTGATAATAAAGTAATAAATAATCGATAAATAATGAATAAATAGAATAAATAGCAGCACTAGCTCTTAGAGACCCAGGTGTACCCAGGATTACGGAATCTCCCGTCGTTGTACACGCTCTGCTTAGGGACCCAGCCCTTGACGTCCTTCATAATCTCAGCTTCACGCTCCAAGTCCGCATAGTAGCGTCTGACGTTATCTCTGTCGGTCTCAGCTGTTAGCAGTGGCATCAAGTAGATACGAGCCCATCTTTTCTCTCTCTTGAGCTCTCTTCTCTCACGGATCCCCTCGCTCATTCTGTACCAGCCATACACGGTGATCCCTAGCAGGGCTCCCAAAAAGACCTTTGGACTGAAGCCTCTGGTGGGGATGTTTCTCTTCCACTGGACAGGGTCGTAGCCACCTAGCGGAGGCAAGTCTTGTGGCATTCTGGTTGTTGATTGTGCAGTGTTGAAGTGACTTCTAAGTTCTTGTGGAGTCAGTTGGTGTCTTTTTCGGATCCCCCGTTTGGTGGTGTGCGGGTTTCTATATACCGAGCTCAGAAGTCTCGATAAATGCTCAGAGGTTTAATAAAACATTTAAAAGGTGAAGACAAGTCCGGGTTTTTGGGAGAATTTAGAGGATTGAACAATTATTTACAATGGCCCCAACTAAAGTCACCACAAAGGAGCAAGTCCACGAGCTTTTAAACAACTACGACACTTTTGTTTTCGATTGCGATGGTGTTATATGGTTAGGTGATCATCCTATCCCAGGTGCAGCTGATAGTATCAAGTTGTTGCAAAAATTGGGCAAACAAGTTATCTTTGTAACCAACAACTCCACAAAATCAAGAGCTCAATATACTCATAAATTTGAAAAATTTGGATTAACTGTCAAGAAGGAGGAAATCTTTGGTAGTGCCTATGCCAGTGCAACTTATTTACAACAATTTGTCAAATTACCAACCGATAAAAAAGTTTGGGTTCTTGGTGGCTCAGGTATCGAAGAGGAGTTGAAAGAATTAGGGTATGACTCTATAGGTGGTACAGATGCTCGTTTGAATGAAGGATTTGATGCTAACACTACACCTTTTTTACCAAAAGATCCATCAGTCGGTGCAGTTATTGCAGGTTTGGATCCAAAAGTCAACTATCATAGATTAGCAATCACTTTACAATACTTGCAAGACCCAAAAGTGGAGTTTTTAGCTACAAATATCGATTCAACATTCCCACAAAAGGGATTAATCTTACCAGGTGCCGGTTCAATCATTGAATCTGTTTCTTATAGTTCAGGTCGTACCCCAATCTCATGTGGTAAACCAAGTCAAAACATGCTTGATGCCATTGTTGCCGACAAGAAGCTGGATAGATCAAGAACCATCATGATTGGTGATCGTTTGAACACGGATATCAAGTTTGGTAACGACGGTGGATTGGGCACCTTGTTGGTGTTAACCGGTATCGAGACCGAGGAGAATGTCCACAAGAGTGGTGCCCCAAAGTACTTTGGTGACAGTTTGGCACTAATTGGCGAACTGTACTAGATCCTTATAGTGATAGAAATCTTAGAGTGTTTGATAGTTGTTGTAGATCTGATCAGACGCGCGAATGATGTTTTTTTTATATCTAACCGCGTTTAAAACAATAACAAATAGTAATCAACTAGTTAGAATCCATCTGATAAAATTTGAAAGATCCATTATAACCATGGTCGCCTGTCCAATATGCGCTAAGAATGTTAGTCTGGACCAGATCAACAACCATCTGGATAAATGTGAAGCTGGTGAAGTGGTAAAACCAAGAACCCAATCGGGCTTACCAACACCTACACCAAAGAAGACTCAAATTACATTAGCATCATTGGGGAAAAAACCAACACAAGTGTCCAACTCTGCCAAGGACCCCATAACGATAGATATAGATGAAGAAGATGAGCCCAAGTCATCAACACCAGTGGTGAAGAGACAAGCACCTTCAACAACAACTCCAATAACTACACCAGATAAAGATACAGAAATTCGTCAATTACGTCAACAAGCTCAATTACCACTAAGTGAAAGACTTAGACCTAAAAACTTGGAAGAATATGTTGGACAAACCCATTTGATAGGTCCTCAGGGGATACTTCGAGGGTTTATTGATAATGATATGATTCCATCGTTAATTTTATGGGGTCCACCAGGTGTTGGTAAAACCACTATAGCTAGAATTATTGCACAACGTACAAAGCAAAAATTTGTTGAATTAAATGCAACAAATAGTGGGATACAAGAATTACGTAAAATTTTTGAAAATTCTTCAAAAGAATGGTTTTTAACAAAGAGGAAAACAATTGTATTTTGTGATGAAATTCATAGATTTAACAAGAATCAACAAGATTTTTTTTTACCATTTGTGGAAAAGGGTGAATGTGTTTTAATTGGTGCAACTACAGAAAATCCAAGTTTCCAATTAAATAATGCATTGTTGAGTAGATGTAAAGTATTTACATTGGAAAAATTGAAAATTAATGAAATTTATAGAATTTTAAATAAGGGGATCTTAAATATTAATAAAGTGAGGAAATTGGTATTTAATAAGGCATTATTAACTTTTGATAAAAAATCTATTGATTATATTGCAGATTTAAGTAATGGAGATTCAAGAATTGCTATAAATTTAATGGAATTAATTGATTCTCATTATAGTTCAAATCCTCAAACTGGTAACATAACAGTGAATGTTGAAGATTTAAGACCTATTTTACAGAAAACTCATTTGTTATATGATAGAGTAGGTGATAGTCATTATGATACTATAAGTGCATTTCATAAATCTATAAGAGGTTCAGATCCAGATGCTGCCCTATGGTATTTAGCCAAAATGATTACCGGTGGTGAAAACCCACTTTATATAGCTAGAAGAATGATTCGTATTGCAAGTGAAGATATTGGTATTTTAGATGAAAGTTGTTTACCATTTGCCATTGCCGCATATCAAGCAGTTACATTTGTTGGATTACCAGAAGCTGATTTATCATTAGTTCAATGTGCAGTTAAATTAGCAAAAGCACCTAAATCTGTAGAGATTTATCGTGCATGGAATCAAGTGAAAAGTATATTTGCTAATGAACCAACCAAGGCTGGTTTACCTATCCCATTACATTTGAGAAATGCACCAACTAAATTAATGAAAGAGATGGATTATGGGAAAGAATATAAATATAATCCAAATTTCCGTAATGGGAAAGTTAAACAAGATTATTTACCAAAAGAGATGATTGGTACAAAATTCCTCAATGGGAAACATCTTGGTGATTTAGTTGATCCCGAATTATAGTTTACATTGACGCTAAAAGTGCATCATGTTATATTTATTTATTGCAAAAAACACAAAACAATTAATCATGGAAAAGAAAAATTTAAAAATTAGCATTGTAAGAAAACAGCATCGTTTAAGCGCCCCAATTGGAGCACGTAATATTTTGGGTTGTTGTAAAATGGTCATATATGAAGGGTACATCATTATCATCAGGTGTATATAAGAATTGGTATATTGCAAATACAAATTCATAATTTTTCTTCATAATAATCTGAAAAAAATTCTCTTGCATTTGTAAATTCTTCTCTTGCATTTTCCAATGATTCTTTTATAGCATCTTCCCAATTTCTACCATTAACTAATTCATCAAAATTTTTTTTCAATCCATAATTTTGTATACGTTCACATTGTTCTTGAATTTTAACTAATCCTAATGAAGCAGCTGAACCTTTTAAATAATGTCCTAATGAAGATAATGAATTTAGATCTGGTTCTTCTTTTGCTAATTGTGCATCAATATCTTTAAAAATTCCCTGAGCTTGTTCAATAAATGTTTGAATTAAAGATTTGGAGAATCCCGGTTCATCTTCATCCATTGTTTGTAGTTCATTAAAGATGGTCCAGTTTATGATATCTGTTTGCTCTGACATTGTGTATATTGTATATATGTAATTGTTCTTATTGTTGATTTAAACAGTTTATAGAATTGTATATGTCTGAAACTAGGAGTAGCTTGAGAAACGGGCGAGAACAATCTATTTCACGCGGTGGTGAGATTATGAGGATTGTAATTTGTGAGATCTGGTGATATTTCGAGAGAAACGACAAAACAGAGCCTGTGTGATAGACTTTGGGAGTTCTCTGTGGATAATGTTTCTAGAATGAAGGAATAGTTTATCTTCAAATTGTGGAAGCTTATTATAGGTGCTTGTTGAAGAATCTCTCAATTTTTTGGTTCCCGGTTCCCAGTTTTTCGAGTTGTGAAAATGACAATTTTCATAAATAAAAAATTACGTAATTGTGAATAGATCTAGAAGAAACGATGAGTTATGAGAATTGATATAGGAAAATGCTTGATATTGAAGAGTTATTGAGTTGCAATGGTGATATCCTAAGAAGGTGAGTGGTACCTTTCTCTGTGGATCTCACTTCTCACAGGAGTATAGTTTCTGATACACCAGGGATGGGTTGTGAGTTGTGGGTTGTGGGTTTATCATTACGATACCTATCTGAAAAGCTAAAGTTAGGAACTACCCAATTCATCAATTATCATTGATCGTATATATGGCTCAAAACAGGCACAGAATTTTATAATCGGTTGAAGTAAGGGTTCATGCGAGTTGAGACTTGGGCCGTACGAGTGAGAAACATAGTGCTTCTTCTACAGTAAGACTGTGGTACCTGTGGTTTTCAAGTGATCAGGGGCAATTGACTCCCCAAATGAACACGATATATTATATAATTGACACAGAGACAGCTACTTATTAAATTGACCCTCAAGAGTGTGCTATAGCATGTCAAGTACTTTTAGTGCTTCAAATATATTATTGACTCTCGGTAGTTTCGGTATACCGGTGATTCAAAAATAAGTCAATCTGACATCTCATCATGATGATCAAAAGCCTGTCCTTCATCTAACATAGTTCTTCCCTCTCTCAATGAATACCCTCATATAAACAAGCTCTTTAGTAGCTTATACAATACAATCAAACAAATTCCAATTAAAAGTTACCTAATAAATAAACATCAAGCTCATCGCATCCAGACACCATTTTTGCACGTTCCCTCATAAATATTTTAGGAACCGTTATAGTTATAAATTGTGTCATTTCTCTAATTCTCTGGATTATAGACCAGCTAATTAAATTACTAATGTACAGAGACTACCAGGCTATACCCAATCAAGACGAACAAAACGAGCACAGAAATCACAGTAAATGGAAATATGTGCTATTCTCCATCTTGAGCATTCCTTTTATCATCTACGTCTTTATAGTCCTACCAACTCAGGGTACTGAAAAAATACCAATTCCTAAATTGACAAAAGTTGGACAATTGGGATATTCCAAACAGTTGAGCAGTAACCAAAATTCAAGATTAATACTTATTGGTGATGTACATGGCTGTTTGAACTCATTGAAATCGTTATTAGAAAAGGCCAAATACGATTCAAAGCACGATGAAGTCTTGTTATTAGGTGACTACATTTCCAAAGGGCCAGACTCAATAGGAGTTTTAGACTATGCTATTGATCAAGGTTTCAAAGGTATATTGGGTAACCATGAGTTATCAATCCTCGCTAAATATTCTGGCTCAAGAAGTTTGGAATTCACAGATGATGATTATTTTAAATTACCAACTTTAACAAAGGGGAAATTTGATAAAGAATTTGAAATTTCAAGAAGGTTAACACCAAAGCATGTTGAATTTATAACTTCAATGCCTTTAATATTAGATATTGGATTTATAGCACCGCATCAAAATAAGGACAATCAATGGAAATCACCATATAAAGGTATCGCCACACATCTTGGTTTAATACCAAATATTTCACTTCAAGATCAAAACGTTATGGAATTGATAAATATTGAAAGAGATTGGTACAAATCATATAATTCACATCAGAAAGATCTTGGAAAGGAACATAGATCCATTGTATACTATGGTCATCATGCGGCTTTAGGTTTAAATATTCATAAATATACCAAAGGTTTAGACAGTGCTTGTGTTAAAGGTGGTGAATTAACTGCCTTGGTTATCTCCACGGACAAGCAGGATAAAACCACTATTTATAAAGAGAAGTTATATTCTGTGAATTGTTAATACATAAAATATTTATAGCCATACTGATGGTTCCAAAGACAATTCGGTTCCAAAGACAATTCGTAGATCACATTAAAATTAAATAGTTGTATATACTTAGTGCTGACTTTCCAAAACTGCAGCATTACCAATCTTATTTGGATATTCTTCTGGTGTTAAATATTCATAATCAACTCCAAGTGCACTGGCAACTTTAGCACCCAATTCTTTATCAATCAATCCCCAATATTGTGGAACTTGTCTCTTAACAGCCTCATTTGACATATTACCAGCAACACCTGCAATGTTCTTAACAAACTTGGAACGATCTTTTTCACTGAAAACATTGTTGTATAAAGCTCTTGGTTGTTCAAGATCTAGTTCACTTAAACCTTGTAATTGATAATAATATTGTTTACCCCAAACAATCTTTTCATGTTCTTGAACTTGAGCAATCTTCTTTTGCTTCTCTAATGAATCAATTTCAGTATCTTTGGAAACAACACCATAATAACCCTTATTAGCTTCACCATTACTAGCTAAAGTCTTAACACGATCACCTAGTGCAATATAGTTTGGTTTGGAACCTTGACTGACAATAGCTTGAGGACCAGCTCTTTGGAAATTACCAGCAGCGTAAGGACATCCTGAATCTTTTTCAAATGGTTTACCACGATTTATTGGTAATTGTTGATAATTAGCACCTAAACGATGACGTTGAGTATCTGGATATGAAAAGATTCTAGATTGTAAAACAGGATCATTTGATGGTTCAATACCTGGAATCAAAGTTCTTGAAGGACTAAATGCAATTTGTTCAATCTCTTCAAAATAATTGGTAACATTCTTATTCAATACAATACGTCCAAATTTTCTTAATGGGAAATCTTTATGTGGCCAAACTTTAGTTAAATCATTAATAGAATAACGGAATTCTTCAGCTTGTTTTGGAGTCATGGTTTGAACATAACATGTCCATGATGGATAATCACCATTCTTAATTTGATCAGTCAATTTCTTTTGATGATCATCTGGTGAAGCACCATTTAATTCAGCAGCTTCTTCATCAGAATTAGTTTCAAACCCACGATCAGCTAAAACATGGATTTGAACATATGTGATTTCATCTTTCTCATTGATAAATTTATAAGTATGACCAGAATAACCATGCATTGCACCCCAATCTTTTGGTGTACCACGTTCACCAAATAACCAAGTGACTTGATGAATAGATTCAGGATTTTGAACCCAATAATCCCAAACCATTGAAGAATCAGTGTTTTGATCTAAATTTGTGGCTGGACATCTCTTTTGAGTATGAATGAAATGTGGGAATTTATTAGCTTCTCTCAAGAAGAAAACAGGAGTATTGTTGAAGACCCAATCATGTGCACCCCATTCAGTATGAAATTTAACAGAAAACCCTCTTGGATCTCTTTGAGTATCTGGTGAACCAGATTCACCACGAACACCACTGAAACGAATAGTTAATGGTGATTTATAACCTGGGTTTTGATATGGTAGGGCATAAGTGATATCTGATAATGAATCAGTCAATTCAAAATAACCATGAGCACCACCACCTTTAGCATGAACAACACGTTCTGGAATACGTTCACGATCAAAATGTGCTAAACTTTCAACCATATGGTTATCTTGTAATAATAATGGACCATCTGGACCAGCACTTTGGTGTCCATA
The DNA here is from genome assembly GCA_030582155.1 of Hansenula lynferdii. Classification (NCBI taxonomy): domain Eukaryota; kingdom Fungi; phylum Ascomycota; class Saccharomycetes; order Phaffomycetales; family Wickerhamomycetaceae; genus Hansenula; species Hansenula lynferdii. The sequence goes on from JAKTWT010000014.1 coordinate 103,828, forward strand.
TGGATGATTTGGATAATACCAACCATTATCTGTTGCATAAACAGTTGGTGTTTCTTGATTTGGTCTTGTTGCAAAATCTGGAGCAGGCATATTTCAATATATCTTGTTGTCTATCAAGATATCTGGGTATTGAATACCATATCAAAGGAATATCACTCTTTTTATACTTTCCAGGCATAAAGCAATCGTATCATGGGGATATATAGAACAGTCTGACCATTTCAAACATTTTGATTCGTCAGCTAATATACGGTAGCAACGTTTAAACTTTAGTTCGGACCTTGTCACTTATTGTGTCATTACCTAATAATTATGGACCAAATCACACCAAAATGGCAACTTTTAAACCTTGAATTAATAAACCATGTTACATAACCACAATAATTGGGGAAGCCTAGAATAGACTAGCGTATAATTGTTGCGCAATAATATTCAAGTTTGTTGTGTTGTTGGATCCGATGCTTGCAAAATAGAATGTCATTTAGTTTGCTAATTGGAGGAGGTACGTCAAGGTATAAATATCACGTCAGCAAACTAGAATCTAGAATCGTCCACGTCTGGATGATTGCATATGGTGTCATTTTAGACTATTAATAATAGTTATTTAGCCAGATCTATTATTTGAAATCAGTGCTTCAACCTGAAAACAGTGTGGACTGTGGACGTGTGTATTATTGATCATCTTGATTCTAAGCCCAAGCTGAGTCATCTGTGTCTGTGTTCAAACGCACAAGACTAAAACATAATAAAAGCTTGTCCATTCGACGAGGTAATGTTGGTATAATTGTATAGTATATATATATCAGCAAAACCACATCTTCAAGCAAAGTACGTGGCGCTATGGTTCAACCTTTTGCACTTGTGGTTTGTTACCGACTAAGAGCCGTACGGGCTACAAGACGCTCAGTTTCTCGCGAAAGCGTTGATTTCGAATTTCGAATAGGCTTTAAAGTACCCTTTCAAAATTGACAGAGAATCATATAATGTATCACGTGAGCTGTCACACGATATTCACGTGACGTGATGGCGATTTATTATCATAATTGGAAAGGGTTAGGAAGTGTATGGGCTCTCCATCAATTGATGTAGGATGTAGGATGTAGCTTGTAGAACCTCGCCGCAAATATTAGTTGGAACTTGGGAGAGAAATCGGTTCATGCAATAAATACGAAATCGGCACCAATTGTTATTACGAAGACCAATAATCAGTGATCACCAGCTCTTAAAGTCCATCTGAAGCCCCATGTCTGCTTGTCTGCTTCCAAAGGGTCCAACGTCCAACGTCCAACGGGCACAGATGTCAGAAAGCTTGCATTGAATGATACACAATAAGCCACTAGCTACAATTGGCCAGCTTCCCAACACAGAGCTATATGCTCTGAGTCACCCCATCTAACTTGAGCCTGCTCATAGAGACTCTGCTCGTCAACTAATTACAATACAAGTTACAACCACAAATTTCCTTTGTGTCAAGAATCGCGGATTTTGCTTCCTAGGCCTTCGCGAAAGGCAGCACTCTGCGGAACCACCAAGGTGTCAGAAAAAACTTCACAAATTGGCAGATTTAACGGTTTTATTCCATGCCATAACCATCACGGTGGTGTTTAAAACCTACAAACTTTCATTTCATCTCTATAGAGCTATACAAAACAGAAGATTTGGCTGCCTCTCTCACTAGACATCGAGCTTATTTTAAGTCATTCTTATTGGAAGAATTTCAAAAGTCACCAGTTCACTAGCCTCAAATCTCAATTCCTCCACCTAACGTCCTGTGGTTTGACTAGTTTATTTGTTACAATTACCAAGGTACACATACATTCAACGGTTTCACACGGCGATTTCTCAGTATTCGACTACTAGCTTGCAACCAGAAGTCAAGTCATAAGTTCAAGCTCATCTCAGAAATCATCAGTTACAGCTACAGCTTGTTATAATAACAATACCTTTTACAAAAAACCGTTGTGTCCAAGATATTTCAAGAACAATTACAATCATCAATTGAAATTTGACATCTTGGTAAAGCTTATTTGCTACAACGTTCAGCTGTAACAGAACATTCAAATCTCATCATCTTAATTTATCAAGACTTTTGGCATCTCGAATAATTACTTCGGTAAACCAGATTGTTGTCAACTTGCATTGCATATTTCGTATACCCTCCAAGGTTGATCATCAGTTTGTTTGAGCTTCAAAGGAGATTCAAGGATTTATACGATTAATAGACCAATTTCACGTACAAAAATCTTTGACTTCTCGCAAACAGTGTTGCATCTGCAGTGCATATAACAGGCCCATTTCAAAAGAAAATTATTGTTCCTCTTTGTTATAGGGTTTCAAAATTAAAGATTTTCATAGAAAATTGTCATTTTTCAACTCTTCAGGTTACTGCATCTTAGGCGTTTCTAAAACAAAAAATAGTCGGAGGCATCCAAATTATACTAAGCGGATTTTATCGACTGACATATTCCAGCAGAAGCTGTTATATATCCTTTAAAGTTTTGAATCCAATACAGCTCCCTATCAATTATAAAAGCTGGGTACTTGGCCTTTTTTCACAACTCAATTTATTTGATAAACTTTTATTATCATCAACAACAAGCTTCATATTTATCCAAGATGAGTTTAGAAGCAATTCGTTTATTCATTAGAGAAGATGAAGAAGACGCTTCATGCGCCGGTGAAAATGAATATGACGGTAGAGATAGTATGAGAATCTTAGCTGTTTTCATGATCTTAATCTCTTCCGCTGTTGGTACATTTTTCCCATTATTATCATCAAGATACTCTTTCATTAGATTACCGGACTGGTGTTGGTTCATTGCCAAATTTTTCGGTTCAGGTGTCATTGTTGCAACTGGATTTATCCATCTATTAGAACCTGCATCCGATGCTTTAGGTAATGAGTGTCTAGGTGGTGTTTTAGGTGAATACCCATGGGCTTTCGGTATTTGTTTAATGTCATTATTCGCCCTTTTCTTATCAGAAATTGTTGCACATCACTTTGTTGCCAAAGCTGCTGGTACTAACGGTGAACAAAGTCATTCTCATTTCGGTAACTTTCACAAAGAAAACGATGATGAATCCAAAGATGAATCTTACGAACAAGATATTAAAACCGCTGCTGTTAAGGCTTCAAACGTTCCAGGTGCTAACCATTATTCACATGATGCTGAACATCAAGATCCAGAAGCTGCAGTTGCTCTATCTGATAAAAAGGCACATGAACAATATTTGAATCAAATTTTATCTGTTTTCGTTTTAGAATTTGGTATTGTCTTCCATTCTGTCTTTGTTGGTTTAACTTTAGCCGTTACTGGTCAAGATGAATTCAACACTTTATTCATTGTTTTAGTTTTCCATCAAATGTTTGAAGGTTTAGGTTTAGGTACCAGAATTGCTGCTTGTCCATGGGATAAGACTAGAAGACATACTCCATGGTTATTAGCTTTTGCCTTCTCCATCACTACTCCTATTGCTATTGCTATCGGTATTGGTGTAAGACATTCATTCAACCCAGATGGTAGAACCGCTTTGATTGCCAATGGTGTCTTCGATGCCGTCTCTGCTGGTATCTTAATTTACACCGGTATTGTCGAATTAATGGCTCATGAATTTCTATACTCCAACCAATTCAAAGGTGAAGGTGGGTTGAAAAAGATGTTATTGGCCTACTTCATTATGTGTTGGGGTGCTGGTCTAATGGCCCTTCTAGGTAAATGGGCTTAAACTAGTCGCTGTGGTACATTTGTCATTCTGAATATAACAGACATTGCTATATCAGACCCATTCATTTCAATCAAATTTGATTGATCTCGTTTTCTGTGCGTTTTCTTCTCTAGAACATATTTTTAATATAAAATTTTATCATCCGTTTTATAAGAAGCTCGTAGTTTTACCACAGATTAATTGGATACCGAAAAGGCGAGTAAACGAATCGTTCACCTTGATGATCTTTAATCTTTTCGAAATTCCAGCTATACACTCGCGAATTTAACACGCATCCGCGAATTACTTTTCTGCAAATTAAAAACAAACAGTACCTGTTTATTAGAAGCGCTAGAATAGAAACAAGAATAAGATTAACAGTTTTTGCCTGTCAACTACAGATTTAAAGAATCCCGCTGATCTAAGAGTGCCTTGATATGGACGCTTCATCACAGTTTGCTTCTGTCTCACTGTCAAGAAACAGAGAGTTCAGCTGGGTATTCTTTGTGGATTGGTTTCTCACATTTTTCCTATGTATCGGAATAATTTTTTATTTCAACAGGTTTATTGGTATTGCCATCTCATATCTTTTAAGAATACTTCTTTGGAGTAGTAAAGGGATCAAGATAGATGTTCAGTCATTTCAGCTATCGCTGTTGGGTGGGAGAATTTTTTTTAAAAATTTGACCTATATAGATAGAGATCAAACAGTATGTGCTCTAAAAGGTACGATAACTTGGAGATATTGGCTACCCACAGTACGGCAAAGTGAGATTAGTGTCATATCAGATGAGAAGGACGGAGATTACATTAAGAACATAAAGCTGCCTTGCCGGATTGTAATCGAGTTGGATGGTTTAGAGGCATTCATATACAATCGAACGGTTTCATACGAGAACATCATGAGCACACTATCAACTCAAAACAAAAAGCAAAATGGTTCCACTGAGAAAGAAGCCTTCGATGTTTTTTCAAACCCTACAAGTGGGAGTACTTTGGGTAATGACGATCCCCAAATACCCACGCCCAGTACATCTTTATTTGCAAGGATGTTACCAGTTCAAGTGAAAATTAATAAAGGTGGTATAGTTGCTGGGAACAAGACAACCCAAGCAGTTTTGATAATGTCATACTCCTCTGCGGACGGTATTGTGGACCTTCTTAGCCCCAACAGTCCACTAGATGATAGTCGCCAATCATATAAGGTCAACTTTGAAAGATTTCAAGTTTCATTAAAGCCAAATATTTCACACGAAGAGAATGTAAAGGAGAATCCTGGAATATTCTTTAAGCAAAAGCCAAATACAAAGAAGTATGCCAATAGATGGATTTTATATCGATCATTGTTGAAACTTTGGAAAATTCGACATTGGCACAAATCTCCAAAGGAGGAACACGAAGAATGGAGAGGGCTAGCCCAATATTTGAATGATGACTCAAATTCTGTGACAAATCTTAACAGCGGAGAGTATGAATATGGTAAATATACCCAACTTTTGAATTGTGACGCCTTGAGTGTCCAATATTTTTATGATATACCAGGTGCTGTTCCGGAAACAGCCAGACCTTCAAATCCACTGGATGGATTAGATGTTGGTAATAGTGGCCCTGCTCCAAAATTCGGCTTAAATGTCCAACTGTTTAATGCGACTATATTTTATGGTCCTTGGGCAGAACGTCAGAGACATTCACTACACCAAATGCTATTTCCCACCGTATGTCGTGATGGTACACCGCAAGAAAAGTTAAAGCCTGGTAAGCAGAGAATTTATACACAATATCGGATGACTGTGGAAATCATGGATGAAGCAATCATGAGAGTCCCTATCAGAGAATTCAGTAAAAATGAAGCTCATGCTGCTTCTACAAAAGATGCTCCAGATAGCAAACGTCCCTTCGGGTGGCTTGAATTTAAAATGGATAAAAACTCTGTCATAGGCTCAACAGTAGGACTCGTTGCTTCCAGAAATGGATATGATAACAGACTGGACATTACCATGAAAAACCTTGAAGTTAGGTCAAGTGTCAATCACGATATCATGCTGAGGTGCAAAGAGCATTTGATACGAGCTGAGAATGGCTATCCTTTAGAATGGAATGGTCATGCAATTTGGACGTTTTTAAATGAGTCCAAAGAAGTTGACACGTTCTTCTTGAGAGAGCATATAACACTTTTATCAGATATGTTTACGGATTTCGCTTCAGGGCCTGCTACACCTTATGACTTGTTTCGTCCATTCACCTATGTGCTTGATTGGAAGATCCATAAGTATGCAATTTACATGAATGTCAATGATGCAAATATTGTCAACAACCCATTAGATTTCAATGATAATTGTTATCTATCTTTCCAAGGGCAACAATTAGACATCAACGTTCATATACCATTAGAAGCTGTACTGAGAAAAGTCAGTACTATATCTTTCAACTTAAGTACACCGGAACTGTCGATGGTCATGGATACACCGCCTTGGCATACATTGAATAACTTTTTAAAGTTCAAAGAAGTGGGGAGATCGAAAGACTTCACTATCAACGGCTCTTACACTTATCATTCAGAGGTTGGTCTTGATTTTGTGGATTTAATTGTTATCGCATGCAAGGGAAAGTATATGGTTCTTGAATGCTATGGGTTTGTTGTCAAGTACATTTTAAGTATCAAAGAGAATTACTTTGGGGAATTCACTAGATTCAGAACTTTAGAAGAATATACACAAGATTTGAGAAACGAAGATCAAGACCGTGACACTTCTGAGGAAAATCCTGACGTTCAGAAGAAGGTGTCTAAGAGGACCGAAAACGAGGAAGATGTTCATTTCTCATTCGATGTTGAAGAAGGTTGCCTGGTGCTTCCTTCAAATCTCTACGACTCATCATCCAATGTGTCACTATATTTTAATACACTGAATATGGATTTGAGGTTCACCAATTATTATATGGATTTTCAGGCAGATATAACACCCGTGAAAGGTATTTATATTGATAGATGTGATCCAAGCACTGTTTTGGATATGACAGGATACGAATCGCTATTAGAACATGATATATTTGTCGATGGACTAGCAATTCATGGTCACAGAATGTTTGGTCTACCACCTGATGAAATCAAATATTTTTGTAAGTGGGACTTGGAACCTGGTAATGTTGAGTTTTGTGGTAAGGCACAAGCACTTGAAGGTCTTTTTTCGTCACTTACAAAGCTGGGGTTCGGTTATAAAAATCTCGAGAACAATCTGTTGATTGATGAACCAGAGATCAACGATACTACATCGGTGTCGCTCGTCGCTCCTAAAATCATTTGTCAACTTATAGAGCCCGATATCGCTTCAGTGCTTAACATAGAACTCACCGAGGTCATTTTTTCATTCATCGATATTACCAATCCTCGTTATACGGAACGTGTCTCAGTTGATATCCAAAATATATCAGTTAATGTGCAGGATAAGACAACTGATAAAGTTCAGCTCGAGACCCAAACATCACTGAAATTCACTAATTTTACACAGATCAAAGATTTTTACAATCAGAGAAGAAAACACGATAGTCACACTATGATACAAGATGGTCCTTTTCATAGGGTTCCTTTCTTTTTAAAAGAAAGCCTTAGAGATTATGATTATGATTCGCTGTTTGGAACTATAGTTCCTTCATACTCCATACCAGACGGCGCTCCGCCTTTGACAATAGACACAGTGGATCTAATTTTTGAGGATTTGGGTCTTGATGAGGATGACCTAGCAGATGATAGCTCTGGATACTTGTATGGTGAAGATGAAGCTGATGAGATGAACTTTTTTCAGAATTTCAACTCTGAATATCTTCCTTCCACAACTGCAAAAGCTAGGGGCTTCTCCACTTATAAAGACTACGGTGAAACCGTGGCAGGTGCTAATGTGAAGCCGACATCGAATTATAAAGACAGTGATTTTGTGCCTCAATATACACCAGATGCTGAATATGAATATGATAACTTCATTTTGAATTTAGGTGATATTGACCTAACCGTCTCCCCAAAATCAATATTAATGCTTTTATCTTTTGCTGAAAAATTTTTAACACGTTCAATGACCGCTGTTTTAGATGACCTTCATATAGCCGTGTTGAAAACGGTATCTAAAATTCAAGAAAGGGAGCCAAATATTAAGAATATAAGATTCATAACTCCTAAAGTCAATTTGAATTTTGGTGACTTTGAATGGGACCCTCTTCTCCAACCATCATTGAATCTTGAGCATGTGAATCTATGCGCCGATAATCCTTCATTGGTATGCTCTCTTAAAAATACACCTGAGAATAAAGAAGAAATCTCAACGGCACTTAATGTGTCAGCCATTAGTTTGGATGTTTACGAGACGAATAATGTCGGGGATTCTCCTTTTGAACTAAATGTTGAGGATTTAGAGGTGTGGTTCGATAAGCAAGATGAATCGGTTAACTCTGTATCAGTAAGGAAAATTGCTAGTGATATGAGAGAGGATAAAGTCAAATGGCTGATTTCGTATATCGAAAGTGTCTCAAAAGTTTTTCTTGACATCAAGGGACTTGCCACAAGAATCATGTCAAACGTCAAGAGGTCTGAGATTGAGCTTTTGTATCAAATCACGCTAGCAAGTGCAAAATATAAAGTAGAGCACGATCCCGCAGTTCTTACTCGACCTGCATATATTATCAGACATTCGAAACAGCATATAAGAGGAAATGATAGCTGGAAAGTGATGATCCGTTTGAGGCATATCTTTGAAAACCTTGGTTCGGAATGGATTGAAAAATATCAAAAAAGATTTCTTTTGGGGACTTTAACTGCACCAAACACTGCCTTGGAGGATGTTATTGGTGTGTTTTCCAGCTGGAGAGCATGGGAATTTGAAGACATAAAGCATTCATACGTTTTCAATCACGTGTTCCCAGTCGCAAAGGAAATACCTGATCGAAGTGCTGTTTTCGAAGTTTCATTGGAAGAGATGTCAATTTCAGTATCACTAAAAAATGGTACGAAGAACTTTGTCACATTGGACTTCCTAGAATTATCGGGTAATAAGCAGGTGCAAAACACATATGAATCTTCTGGTAATGGTAGCTCTAGCTCTTATAGTATCCGACTGTCATCCATTTCTGGTCAGTTATCACCCTTGATTGAGATCATCAAGGAATTCAGAAGCTTAAAGACTTTCAAGGAAAATAGAATTGTACCAGAAACACCAGTTGAGGTTGCAAACAAGAGCATGCTACAGCAAACTAAAGAAGTATCACAGATATGTGTCTTTGTTGATAAATATCAGTTGAGCCTTGAATTCTTGAATGTTGAGGGGTTGATATTAGGGTCTGATTTTGGAATCACGGTTTTATCTACCAAGGATGCTATTAAGAATGATGTATGTGCTGTTTTGTGCTCACGTACATTTGAACTTGATATAAATTGTCACAAGTCTAGAAGTTTGTCTTACATTGTTCAAAACTTCACCTTGAACGCAAGCTTTGTCGATTCCCTTTTGAATGGTCCTAAGCTAGCTAGTGTGGAGGTGGGGTCTATTGACTTTTTAATGGAGCAAAATACCGATCATTATATTAAGCTGATAGATGAATTGAACAAATGTAAGGATATGCTATTTCAAGGTTTCCACTCTGATCCGAAAGTCTCGGAGAATCTCAAGAGCACAGATCCACAGAGCGATTATGGAACGCTCATGGGTAAGATCAAAGTATCGAAGACATCTTGGACGTTGACTCCGTTGGACCCACTTGCTATATCGGGATCAGTAACGAACTTCGAAAGCAATATTGCATACTTGTCAGGAATTTTCTTCACCAAAAATGCTATTTCATATGCTGCTATTCAAATGAACTCAAAGAGGTTAAATCTATCGACATTAAGCTCAAGCGGCTTGACACTAGATGTTGATGGTAAAGTTGGTCCTGGTAAACCGGTGCTTGACATATCAATCGATTCAAAGGACATTAGCGCCACCATTGCAGACATTGCGAGCCAGTACAAAGAAATAGGAGCTGTTATCGAACAACTCCTGATCTCTTTAAAAAAATTGGGTGGTCTTACCAAAGATTCTCAGAAGGAAAATCTTACAATTACCGGATCAGACTCTAATAAGGTCCCTGATAAGTCACTTTTGAAAAAACTAAAGGTCAGAAGTTCTAAAATTTCTGGGGCCATGAAAATTCATGAAACAACAATTGGTGTCAATCTCTTGAACACTGAGTGTGCATATAGTGACTTTATCATTACGAACAAACTTCCTCAAAAGGTAAAGGACTATGGAGATTTAACATTTGGTAGTATTCAAATGATCATCAAAAATAGATCTGTTGCTCATTCTATATCGACTGTTTTAGACCTAAATTTGGGATTGAAAATTTCCAATATAATAGCCAACAATCAAACTTCTCAAACATTGGAAATAGAATCGAATTATTGTCGCCTGATGCTCCACCCCAAAACAGTTGTCTGTTTGGTGGCATTCGCCCACGATATGAAGCATGCATTGTCCATTTTGAAGCCAAAAAGTCAATCGAAGGAGGATCAAGAAGTTGTTGAATCTGCTCCATTCCAATCCTACTTTCATGCTGTTCACATGTTATTTTACAATTGCTGTGTCGGATTCATTTTCGATGAACCATCAAAGGACTACCCAGGTGCAATTATAGGATGCGAAAAGGTCTTTGTAATCAGCGAAGAAAGCTATGGTAAACTTTCTTTGATTGATGCTTATGTATCAATAGCAAACGGTACTTCATTTACCGACTTTTACAGCTCCTCAAGTGAGTTGGAAAGCCCTAACAGAGCATTTTTGCCTAACATGCAAGTGATGTATGCCACTAAGAAGATTGAAGGGAAAAAGGACATACTCATTCGAGTCACAGGTGAAGAATTAGATGTGAAATTTGTATCCTCTTCAATTGTTCTTCTTGAAAAGCTTTTGAAATCAGTTCGTACAATTGAAACACTGAAGAAAAGAACCAGAAAATACCCTAAGCAACCTACAACGTCTACCCCTGCTTCTTTCCAAGAGTCATATAAGCTACCATCAGATGTTACGTCAGTCAACTGTGTCATGAACTTTGCTGGTGGGGTTGTCAAGCTCTACAGGAATGACGAAATTGACTTGTTGGAGGGCTCATTGGCGCCTTCTTTTGAGTTAAGATCACCAGCTGTCAAAATAGCTGGTGAATACTCCAAAACATCCGGTATCAAAGATCATCGAATCAACTTCGAGGTTTTTGCGTCGTCTTCAAGCAATACACTTTACTCAACATGTGTTCCGGTGCTCACAGATATCTGGAGCTCAATAAAGCGCTTGGGTGAACAGTCACCAATTTCCAGTGCACCGGATAAGAAATTTGAATCTAAACCAGTGAAGAAGGATACGGAGCTGCTACAACTGTTAGCGGATTTCCATATCAACCTTGCTATTCACATAGATAAACAGGAATTGAGCTTGAGCTGCGAACCATCTGCAAAAGTCCAAACAGTTGTTGGAATAGAATCGATTGATATCAGACTCGGTACTAGCGAAGACAGCAATTCAGAGGTTCTATCGGGGCTTCTGAAGTCAGGGAAAGTGAGTGCATCTCTACAGCACATTTATTCAAGAGAAATCAGTGCTTCCGTTGAAGTTCAACAACTTTTGGCAACTGTGCTCGTTGTGGGCCCTGAAAGTTTGAAGGTCTATGCAGCTGGTAAAGTAGATGACGTGAACGCTTACATCAATTTAAAACAACTTCAAGACGTGTATTTGTTTAGAGATCTTTGGTCTCCTCATGAGGCGACTCTTAAGTCTTCGGGTGACAGTATTTATTCTGTTCAGTCGTCAGTCAATTTACCCGATGAAACTCTTGTTTCTAGATTTCAAAAAGTGTCTTCTACCAGTGCAGTTCCTTGGAATTTTGACTTCTCGATATTAAATGTGAAATGCCAAGTCGATTTAGGTCAATCGTTAGGGATTTTAAGTCTTAATTTAGATAAGTTTTGGGCAGCATCAAGAAAGAAGACGAATTGGGAGCAAAATATGGCTCTTGGATTTGATACATTGTCATTGAGTTCAGAAGGCAGACTACAGGGATTTTTAAGTGTTCACGATATCAGATTGCATTCTGTGATTCAATGGTCTGTTGAAGGTGAGTCTTTGAATATTCCTTTGATTCTTCTTTCTTTTGGGTTTGAGTCAATAGAGGCTAAGGCGTCCTTTGATTACAATGTTTTCTTGATAACCAAAATTTTGAGCTCTTACATTACAGTGTTCAATCAAGTTGATTCAAATAAGATTCTCAAAGATAAATTGGTTGCTAGTGTTATGTGTGGATCAATTGAGATGTTTACGACGGCTTTGGTGGCTTCTAATATTTTGGATATTTACAATACAATTTCACGAATTCGTCAAGATAATCAACGTCTTTACAAAGCGGATTTAAATTCTACCAAAAGAAGTTCATTTGATGGCAAGAAAACTCTTGATATCATGAATGTAATTGCAACATTGAGAACAGAAATGGAAGTGACTTTTGGTAAATTATTGATTCATGTTTACCCAGGTTCTTTAATCGATTCTCAAGTATTGGTTATTGGAATTGGTGGGCTTACTGCACACTTTGGTCAAAAAACCGAACAAGATACCATTATTGCAGACATGAAATTGAAACTGCATAATACTTCTGTATCCTTATCAAGTTTCAAAAAACAACTTCCAGAGGAGAGATTGAATACCATGAGTATTGATGAATATATTATTCACTCAGCTGGTGCAAGAGGTGGTGGTATTTTTGTGTTTCCTTCATTGGATAGTTTCATGCAAATATGGCAAACTCCTAATGATAACACCATCAAATATAAATTTTTCAGTGGATTTGGTGGTAAAGTTGATGTTCGTTGGAATTTAGGATCTGTTACATTCATAAGGGAAATGTGGGCAACACATGCAAGAGCATTTTCTTCACGTATCACCAAGATACCAGATTTGAATACAAAGAGAGATAATATTCCATTATATGAAGATATTCATATAGATAAGAAGATTAAAGATGTTGAATTGGAAGATAAATATAATTATGTTGCATTAGAAATACCAATAATCCAAGCACCACAATTGAGAGATTTAGGTGAGGCCACTCCACCGTTAGAATGGTTTGGGTTACATAGACAAAAATTTCCAGGTATTACACATCAATTTGTTATTATTGGATTACAAAAATTGGTACATGAAGTTGAGCAACAATATGGTAGAGTTTTAGGTAAAGCATAAATACCTAGATTTTAAATAAATAAATTTGACGAACGTATATGATATAAGAATCATGGAGGTAGACTATAATTTTCATTCGCCAGTATCAATTTTCCTTCTGTAACCCAAATATTCAATTGTGTTTTAAGTTCTTCTGGTGATTCCTTAAATGATCTTTCAGTTGGATAAGCCATTTTTAAGAAGGAATAAATTTTTTCAGCAGTGAGTGACTCCAAATTGGTTAGCATACCTTGTACAAATGGCCAATAGTCTTTCTTCAGCTGCGATGCTGATATATTATTCGTAGGTTGCAGTACATGTTGTCCAAGATTGCTAGTTGTGTCAATAGTGGTTTGATCTTCATTTGGAATAAAAAGCCCATCAACAAGCTTTAAAACTCCCTGAGATTGCCAGAAGGATAATGATTCATTTACTGTATCAATGTCCATTTTCAATAATTCAAAAAGCTGTTCAGCGGTGTATCCAGAGACATTATGGAATGAACTAATTACAGCTGCCCGTGCTGGAGTGACTTCAAACTCAACAGTTTTACCACCAAGTGCTAGTTCAAGAGTTACAACACCAGCGTCTATGATTTTCAATTTTCTTCCTGGTCTTAGCTCACGAAATTTGTTGTCAAACAGCTGTAAATGATCCCTTATGCTTTCTGGCAAGGCAAGTTCATGTTCCGGTAAATCTGGCCAGTACATATAAGATAATATGGATAATGTGAGTGATTTACTTATAGCTGAATTTGATTGATGAATCTTGTAGTTGGTAATCTTACTGTCTGCAATATCCTTAACCATAACATCCAAGTTATGAAATTCATTCTCACCAAATTTTGACTTTAAAAGTCTAAGTTTCATCACAATCTCAGATATGTCAAATGATTTCAGAGAGAGTAAAAGAGTGGCAATAACGCGAGAAAACTCTGTAACAAAGTCCTGTTTTGTATCGAATATAGAAATTAAAGATTCAATAATGTCCTGTTGTTTAAAGTCAGGTAGAGCATCCATTGGATCGGGACACCATTGTAAATTCAAGTCATTTGTCGGTCTTGTCGTGTCTTTTGTCAATTCATTTGAGAGATGTGAAAGTTTCTCATGTTTTGAAGGATTCATCAAAGCATTAACAATGATGGGGATTGTATCTTTTCTATCTTTCAAATACTTCCTTATCGGTCTTGATGCTATATCCAAGAGAACACCTCTTGGGTCAATCACTTGAAATGATTTGACAGTGGCAATATAACTTAGAATAATATCTTCGGTATTTGTACCAGAGTTCAAAAGTCTTGTGAAACATTCCTCAGTGAATCTTTTGATGATTGAGTATCTTTTGTTCGGGTCTAAAGAGTGTCGAATATCCTCCAATGCAGGTAGGGACTTAGGATAGTTTTCAACAATGTCATAGATTTCATTTGAGCGCAATGCAAAAAGCTCACTTTGACCAAGTTCATTATCCTCCAGTCCCTGTGTAAAAGATATATTCCATACCTTGGCGTATTGTGTTATTCTATCAATTGTTGATTGTTCCTCTTTCAACTTGGAATATTCAGATGTGTCAAGCCCAATTGTGGCAGCAAATATGTGGTCCTCCAAGGCAAACTTATCACATTTGGACCGTAGTAGTGAATCCAAAGAGCGTATAAAATGGCTGATTTCAATCTCTTCAAGCTGTAGGAAGTGCATCGGGAACAAGAAATAGCGCCTCGTGCGCTCGATCTGGCGGGTGTTCTCGAACGATAGAGCCAGGATCTGGGACCTCATCTGTTCGATGTAGTTGCTGAGCATGGGCACAAGAGCCCCTATAGCAGCGGCATTTCTGAGAGCGGTTCTTGTTCTGGGCGAAGGCTCTCTGTGTTCGTGGTTCAAGAGCCAGTTGAGCGCGATGTCGATGTCGTTGTCAGTGGGGATCTCTGGCACAGCAAACACCTTCTGGAAGTGGCTTTTGGTGAGCATCTGGCTGGATTTGTTTTGGCTGAGATTGGAATTGTATTTAGTTTTTATAACATTTGGCAAAAAGATCAATTAAAGCTTTTGAAATCAAAACAACGGATTTAATAAGAAAATTAAGTACGAGCGCGAGTTTTGGCACTACGAAAAATGGACTCAAGAGTCAAGAATTCATCGAACTAGAACAAATTTAGTGAACAGCTTATCAACATGTCCAGAAATGTGAGTTAGGGCTGTCTTGTGAGACTCTGGAGCTAGCTACTGACACCTTTGCACAGCTGAAAAGACAGCTAAGAGATCAATTCATCGACTTTACACACACAACATCCGGTATTGCTGATCAGTTCTTGAAAGAGTCCAACTACGACTTGGAACTAGCTATCAATGAGTACTTATCATACCAGGCATCACCAAGCCACAAGGACAATAGAAAGCTATCAGCCATTTTTGATTCATATAAGGAGGAATTCGACGATATAATAGGAGTTGACGGTACAATAAAATACATTGAGGATTTAGGATACGAGCCAGAAGATAGAGTTGCATTGGCTCTAGCTGAATTCTTGGAATCACCATCTGCTGGTGTGTTCACGAGAACCAAATTCATTTTGAAATGGCAGACTATACAGTGAGTATTGTGATGATTATTCCGTCCACGTCTAGTTTTACTAACTATACAATAAAGTGCTGAAAGTCTTGAAGACATGAAATTACACTTGAAGTTTTTAGAAAACCAGTTGAATGAAAATGTTGACTATTTAAAAAAAGTTTATGAATTCACATTTACATATTCCCTAGATGAAGGTCAAAGAACTCTACGTAAGTATTGCTTCATCTAAACTTGAATAAAAACCATGACTGACCCTTTGATTTATAGCGCTAGAAACTGCAGAAGAATACTGGAGGCTACTACTAAGTCCATCTTACAATGAAAAAGTGGAAAAATGGATTAAATTTTTGGATGAAGATTGGAAACAGGCCATCAGTAAGGACACATGGAACATGTTCTTTATTTTCTTGCAAGACTATGAAAAAGATCCAAAGCTGCAAAACTATGATGAGACTGCAGCATGGCCCAGTATCATTGATTCATTTGTGGAGTTCATCAAGGATGGAAATTGAATAGTAGGTTTAGCAGCTTTGTCTGGTCTTTTAGCAAAATGAATAGTTACTACCAAACTAAAATAGATACCTCTAATAAAACAATTCTAGGTGGTACACTCCGCTGCCTATGTATGACTTACAGTAGCATGAGATATTTTATAGTACGATTGATGATAATTAATTAAGGTATATTGATTACTAAGCAGTGTCAATTTACCCGATCGTATATTTCGCGCTTTTCGAGTTCAGAACGAGATAATAGAGGCTTTCAACTGAAGCATACCCAAAGTGTTAAACTAAACATCAACATTGTGGAGAATAACAACCCAAGGAGGCTGCTGCTCAATCTGATATCCATTGGAACCCTAGACAACTCACCTCACTGCTGAGTTGGAAGACGCTGTCAGAATCCATAAAAAAATAATTGTCATAGGAGCCCTCACCAAACATGAGTCAACAAGTCAACCAACAACCTCAAGGTCAACCTCAAAATAGGCCAATGACTTTCCAACCAGGTCAAATTCAACAACTTGCGAAGCAGTGTAATTACGAATTTACAGAGGCTAAAAAACTTGGCCTAGATACACCTGCTGGTCAAGAACATTTGAAAAAAGCACAAAGAATCAAACATATATTGGTTCAATACCAAAATCAACAACAAAGACTAAATAGTGCCCAAAATCAACAACAACCAAATTCAAATGCCTCCACGCCACAGAATCAAGGCCAGCAAGCGTTACAACAGCAACAAGGTAATAATCAACAATCGAATTCTCAAACACCAATTCAATCGCCTCAATTAACTCAAGTTCAACAACAACAGTTGAACCAAAGAAATTTCCAACAGCAATCACCTGCTCCACAACAAAATTCTATCGCAAATACTGGTAACACAGCTTCACCAAGTCCATTGGTCCAGTCGACAGCTGTTAATAGTCAAGGCACTGGAACGCCAAATCCTCAAGCCCCAAAGACACCTTTTCAACAGTTGCAACAAGTTAAAATTTATTTGGGTGAATTCCAGAAGAAATTAAAAGTTATTGATGACGCAAAGAAGAATTCAATGCTTCCACAGGCATCATTGGAAGATCTTTTACAAAAAGAACAAGTTCTTAAGGACCGTTTTAATAGTTATAAAAATGTTGCAATTAATTTATCTCAACAGATTCAAAAACAACAGCAACAACTACAAGCACAACAGCAGCAACAGCAAAACTTTCAGCAGACATCAAGATCTCAAAGTGCTAATCAGATATCCAATAACGCGTCTACTGCTAAATTACAAAGTCCTGCCTTGGGGCAAAATGCAATTCAAAATCAACAACCAACCAACACTGTAAACTTACAAAGAAACGCATCAATCACACCTCAAACACAAGGTCAAACTATACAAAATGTCAATAATTCAAACAATCAAACCAACTTTCAGCAACAGCAATCTCCATTGGTCAATCAACAACAACAAATTTCAGCACAACAACAATCACAAGTTCAAAATCAAGCATTACAAAATCAACAGAGAGCCATGTCCCAATCTCAAACTCCTCAACCTCAACAAATTCCTAAACCAGTTGGTCAACAACAAAATCCTGGTTTCCAACAATCACTACAACAACAAGCACAGAACCCATTAACTTTGGGCCAACAACAATCTCAACAGGCTAGAAGCAATTTACAATCACGTACCGGTACACCTCAACCGCAAGTTGGAACAGGTCCTGCTGGTGCTGGTACAGCTGCTCAAGGACGTTCAGCATCACCTAATACACCAGTTACAAATGTTAACGCTGCAGCTAGACCAACTAATGGGAATGGTAACATAATAAACCCAGCTCAAGCTGGTAATGTTTTCAAAACTGCTGTCCCTTCGATGTCTGTTCCAAACCAAATCAATGTAAAACCACCTGTACCTGTTTCAATTAATCAAAATCGTCCAAGTTTAACAGGTGGTCAAGGTATCTCTGCACCTGCATTAACCACACCGGCAATCATGAAATTACCACCTTTTGAAATGCAAAGTGATAGAGTCTTATCCAAACGTAAATTAAGTGAACTTATCAAGACTGTTGGTGCTGATGAAGGTGATGGTGAAACTACAGTTGATGGTGATGTTGAAGAATTATTATTGGATCTTGCTGATGAATTTGT
The DNA here is from genome assembly GCA_030582155.1 of Hansenula lynferdii. Taxonomy (NCBI): domain Eukaryota; kingdom Fungi; phylum Ascomycota; class Saccharomycetes; order Phaffomycetales; family Wickerhamomycetaceae; genus Hansenula; species Hansenula lynferdii. Next base: position 121,970 of record JAKTWT010000014.1, read on the forward strand.
CACAAACGTTACAGGTTTCGCATGTAGATTGGCTAAACATAGAAAATCTGAAAACTTGGATGTTAAAGATGTTCAACTTCATTTGGAAAAAAATTGGAATATTCGTATACCTGGTTATTCCTCTGATGAAATTAGAAGTGTTAGAAAATGGGTACCAAGTAATGCTCATAGTCAAAGAATCCAAGGTATTGGAATTTCAAAGTCTGTTGAGCAGAACAAATAGGCAAATGATTACCATCATAAATCTGATGGCTCTTTTATTCGATTTAATTATTGTAATATTATTGATGTTTAAATAATTTCTGTGTAAAGCTCATCGGCACTATGACTTTCTGATTCGCGACACATGTTTATGTAAGCACATCGCATAAAAAAAAATTTCAGAATATACTAGAGATTATATAGTATAGTTAACAAGAATTATATTTTGAACTTTGGCCAGTCTTTGATTTATACAATATGGTCAAGTCTTATCAGCGTTATGAACAACAGCGTTGCTTTGGTGTGATCTCATCAAACTCCAATGTCATTTGGATCCCACCGTCAAATAAAACTAGTGCAGGTCAAGCCATCACTGCTGGGTTGGAAGAAATTTTAGTCTGGGATGTCAAGACAGGTGAATTGGTAAAGAAACTGAGAGATGGGTTGGCACCTGGTGCTTCGGACTCAAAGCTTACCAAGCCATCTGAGATTACATACCTGGAACTACACCAAGATACAAATTTATTAGCAGCCGGTTATGAAGATGGATCCATTAAGATTTGGGATTTAGTTTCAGGAACCGTATTGATTAATTTCCAAGGTCATAAATCTGCAATCACACTATTGAGATACGATGAAGAAGGGACTAGATTGATCTCTGGTTCAAGAGATTCAAATATCATTTTCTGGGATTTAGTTGGTGAAGTTGGTTTATTCAAATTACGCAGTCATAAAGATCAAATCACTGGTCTCTGGTTTAACGATGAATGGTTAATCAGTACCTCTAAGGATGGTCTTATTAAAGTCTGGGATTTGAAAACTCAACAAAGTATCGAAACTCATGTCGCACACACTGGTGAATGCTGGGGGTTAAGTCTGATAGATGATGTATTGATTACAACTGGTGCTGAAAATCAAGCCAAAGTGTGGAAATTGGATTTGGAAGCTGAAAATGAAAAACTTACCGAACGTGGTGTTTTTGAGAAACAAAGTAAATCTAGAGGTTTAGAGATTGCATTTAAAAACGTTGGTTCAAATAAATATTTTTTCATCCAGAATGCAGATAGAACTATAGAATTTTTCAGAATCAGAAACACTGATGAAATATCCAAGGCATCTAAAAAGAGAGAGAAAAGATTGAAAGAAAAAGGTTATGATGATGAGGAAATAGCCAATGCATTGAAAGAATCAGATGTCAACATGTTGATACAACCATTCACAATTTTAAGATCAATTTATAAAATCAAAAACGCTACATGGGCATTGACTAATAGCTCTAAGTTAGAGATTCTTGTTTCCACCACAAGCAATACTCTGGAATATTATACAATCGCATACACAAACAAGGAAGTTTCAAGTCCTGTGAAATCATTTACTGTGGAACTTCAAGGTCATAGAACCGATATTAGAGCAATGGATTTGAGTGACAATAATAAATTATTAGCCACTGCATCAAATGGTATGTTGAAGATTTGGAATACAGTGACTGCAAACTGTTTAAGAACATTCGAAAGTGGGTATGCTTTGACTACGAAATTTTTACCAGGTGGTTCATTGATTGTTGTTGGTACCAAGACTGGTGAATTAGAACTTTATGATCTTGCCACATCCACTCTACTAGAAACAATTGAAGCTCATGAAGGAGCTATATGGTCATTAGACTTAACACCTGATGGTAGATCCATGGTCACTGGTGCCCAAGATAAGACTGTTAAATTTTGGAATTTTAAAATTGAAGAAGAAGTCATTCCTGGTACTGGTAAAACCGCATCAAAGATGAAAATGTTCCATGATAAAACTTTAGAATTGAATGATGATATTTTGGCTTTGAAAATTTCACCAGATAAAAAATATTTGGCTGTTTCGTTGTTGGATAACACTGTCAAGGTTTTTTTCTTTGATACATTGAAATTTTATTTAAGTTTATATGGTCATAAGCTACCAGTGCTATCGTTGGATATAGCTGATGATTCAAAACTTATAATCACCTCTTCAGCTGATAAAAATATAAAGATCTGGGGGTTAGATTTCGGTGATTGTCATAAATCTATCTTTGGTCATCAAGATTCCATTATGAATGTCAGATTTTTACCAGACTCGCATAATTTCTTCAGTGCTGGGAAAGACGGACTGTTGAAATACTGGGATGGTGACAAATTCGAATGTATTCAAAAATTAAGTGCCCATCATTCACAAATTTGGAGTATTGCCATTGCCACTGATGGTTCATTTGTTGCATCAACTTCACATGATCACAGTATTAGAATATGGGAAGAAACAGATGATCAAGTTTTCATCGAAGAAGAAAAAGAGAAAGAGATGGATGAACTCTATGAAAATACTCTACTGGCCTCTCTTGAAGGCGAAGATGAGACAAAGAAGAATGACGATGAAGAAGGGGAGGATAAAGATGAATCAAGTGGTGTTCATCAACAAACATTAGAGACTTTGAAAGCTGGTGAAAAACTTTTGGAGGCTTTGGAGAAAGGTTGTAAAGACATCGAAGAAGAAGAAGAATATCAAGTCGCTTACAAGAAATGGTTAAAGACTAAAACTGGTGAACAACCTACAAAGCCAACTAAAGATGCATTACTTCAAGCTGTAAACAAAGACGGGTCGGAATATATACTTGAGACTTTACTCAAGATCCGCCCTTCACAATTGGAAGATGCATTGCTTGTTTTACCATTTTCATTTGTGCTGAAATTTTTGAAAGTTATCGAAAGATGGACCAAGACAAATCGTATATTGAGACAGCATTTAGCTCTAATATGTCGTGTCTTGTTTTTCCTAATAAGATCCAATTTACATGAATTAAATAGTATGAGAGATGAAAACACCAAGAAACAAATCACTAATGTGAAAGAAAAATTAAGAGGTCAATTGAAAGAAAACACAAATGAATTAGGTTTTAACGTTCAAGGCTTGAAATTTATTCAAAATCAATGGAATCTGACACATAACACTGAATTTATTGATGAATATGAAAACAGAGAACAAGTTGAAAAACAATCCAAAAAGAGAGTGTATCAAACTTTATAAAGGGTCTGATCGTCACTAGTACAAAATTACAATGGCATGATGCATTTTAGATTAATTAGTAGCACAAAGAAGTCTCGAGTGATAATCTGTCCATACATATAACTGAGCCCTGTGCTTCACCAACCCAAGGGTAACCTCAGTTTCGACTCGTTCATATTCCTCACCTTCGTATTCATCAAGCAAAACAAAATCCTCTGGTGTTAAACCCTCGATATAGGACCCCGATAGAATTGATCCCTCTGACTTTATAGCTGCCGGGTATTCTTCATCTTTGACACTGTATTTGCGATAATCATGCACCAGAGCAGCATCTCGAGGGCTCCAAGAGTATCTGGAGCGAGAAATCTCATCCTTGATCTGTAGCACTTCGTAGAACTTTCCACGATCACCCAAAGTTCCGTATACACTGATGAAGTTGGTTTCTGTACGGAACAAGCATGTTATGAAACATACAATAAAGACATTGCTCGTCGTTGAGAATGATACCAGGATCACAATCGGTAATTGTCATGATGGTGACAAGGTATTTTATCTACATTGTATCTTGGTGTCATGTTCGCATGGTTACAAAGCCCTGTTCCAAAGTCTTCAAGACATAATACAAAGCTCTAATTTGTATATTGATCTATTTGTTCTTCTCTTTGTTGCTGATGGTTTCCAAGGGCTCATCGTAGTACTCCACATTCTTGAGTAACGCATGACTGATGATCTCCAAGATCAACATGAACAAACTTGACAAAATGGCCAAACAGTAATTGGAAATGGTAACACCAATATCCAACCAAGAACCTTCAGTCTTTAACAGGAAGAAGAAATTCAATGACAGTATATCACTTGTGGAAATGATCAACGTGGAGATTGTGTAAGGCTTGATACCTAGTTTGACATTCAACACACCTAACGCTGTGGATAGCAACACATATGGGATGATCAATTTAAGCATCAACAAGGCCCCCATTGGGAATGGATCAAAGACTGGTAGTAGTCTATATACAGAGTCCAAGGAGAAGGATGAAATACTGGACACATTACCAGTACCAAAGAAGGCCACTTGTAAGTATAAAAACCCTATAACTGATACTCTTAGTAATTGTGAGTAGTTTTCAATTTTGGCACCTCGTTTTTGGAAATATCCGGTTTCAATCTTGATCCATTGGACCAACAATAGTGAAAAATTCGCATAGAACAAAGCTTCAAATGAAATGGTCAAAATGATGAATGTTGGTGCAAATGTCAAGAAGATGATCAATAATCTTATTCTATAATCATTATGTGGTCTTTGATAGTGTAAGAATGGAACAACAACAAGTGATACGACAAAAATAATCCATCCCAATGCTTGTGAACTTTTTGGTAAACCTTCTCTGGCTTGTAATGATATAACTGATTTGTTTGTTACTAGGGTCATGAATGCAATAAGACCAATTTGGAAAGAGATCAAATATTTGGTGTATGACGAAATTGGTGGGAAATTGGTGGTTTTTTTGGAAAACTGTAAGATTTTGTAGTATGCGAATACACCAATGATTAAAATCAAGACACTAGCGACGTTGATCTGCTCAAGATCTTCAATCTTGACAGCATCAAATAGTGTATATGTACTCATACCCAGATTAGTCACAAACCAGAACCCTAGAGTTTTGATGTCTCTAACACCCAATAAAATTGGATAAAACCCAAGTATGATGAAAAAGACAGTGAAGATAAATCTTTCGAAAAATCCATAAACAATACCTTCATATACACCAACAATCGCAGCCAATATGATAACTCTATTGAAAACATCAATTCCTTTGAAAAATGATTGTAAACCCTTCTTTAGTAATAAATATTTTGATGTAATTTGACTCCAAAAGAAAATTGGGAAGGCCAAATACATGTAAAAATTAAATGGTGATCTTTGATAAAACAAAATATAGTTGAAAACCAATCCAATTGATGAAAACACTGCAAAGTTTAAAAATGTAACTTTTGATGTGATTTCCTCTTCAATGATAAATAATCTTAGAAAGATTATGAACGAATATGTGATCCATCCAATGAAACCTAGTGTGACGATTGTTCTAAGCATTAACCAATTATAAGTTGTTAAATAACTCAAACCATCTAATGTGTTTTTCATTAATTCCTCCACAAGTGTAATGGCTTCATTTTCCTTCACTGGATCAATTGTCTTTAATTGGGAAATTTGTTCGATAAGTGTTTCAATTTCAGTTTGATACTGTTTAATTGTCTTTCTCTCAAAGACTGGGTATGGCTTGAAAAAAAACTGTGAATTTTGCATTTCGTGTTCCTTCACATGATATTGTTCTACAATACTCAATGCATTTTGATAAAGGGCTTTTAGTTTATCTTCCTCTTTACTGTTGATAAATGCTAATGGTAATTCACCAACAGAATTTGCTGGATAGTTTACACCAATCAAATATGACATTAATGAAGCAATATCTGCTTGATTAACATCATTTCTCTTAATATGACCTAAATTCCAATTCTCTGTATAGTCATCAAACACTGGGTCTATATTATGCACTGGTTTGTTTAAACCAGCACCCCATGCGATCAATGGTGTTCTTGTATTATTTGGATGACCATCACCATGTGAACCAAATGCACTCATACCATGATCTGCAGTGAAAACAAATGCTGTATCATCATCACCAAAGAATTTCTTCACCTCTTTGGTCAATTTGGCAACTTGTTCATCGATATAAATCACATTATCATAATATTCAGCAGAATAAGGTCTGTAACCATGACCAGCAGTATCACAACCTAACAAATGCAAGAAAAACACAGTTTGATCTTGATGAATTTGCTTTTTCAATTCTTGGTCTCTAGTAGAGTTGTCGAACAATTCGTATAAATGTCTAAATACAAAAGCATCTAGTTCAATGGAAGATTGTGTGAAATCTTCAAACTCATGTCCATACATCCAAGTGTCAATTCTATCAGGATCTGATGCACCTTGTGCAAACATTGGTAAAATATCTGGGGAGCCAAAACTGTATGAGTGTTTAGTTTGATTCAACACACTGTCGAAATCCACAGGATTTTCCTTCCAGCCTTTTGTCACAGCACTGACATCCTCGTAAAAACCTGCAATCATCGCAACATGTCCCGGTCTTGACTCTGTAGGCATTCTAGTATGCGATACACCATATGTACCTTCATTCAATACGATATCTCTCAAAAACGGTGCAAGATACCCTGATTTCTTCGTTGTAGGATGTGTGATGTTATCAAACGTTGTGTCAGCTCTGAGTCCATCACCAACAATCAAGAAAAGTCTCTTTGCTGGCGGCGTTGCTGTACTTAGCTGTGGTTCCATACCGTGCACCAAAGGACTGACAAAGTAGATGTCAAAGATCGACCATAGGTAGAACAGGTGGAACGCGACACCGACAAAAAGCAGCACCAGACGGTTATTCCCCAGACCAAACGCCATCTTTGTAGCTGAGGTCTTTGAAGTCTTTAAGAAGTGTTGATGTTTTCAAGCTTATGTGTCTTTTTATAAACACGCTCTCGAGAAAAAATCTGGGACCGTTGGAGTTACGCGAAAAAAAGTTTATAACTACTACAAGATTCCACTCAATTTCAAAACTTTTTTCGTCTATATTACACAGGAATGTTTATTTGAATGCAAAGGGATTGGAGTCATGGAACTTTCTAGGCTCTTGTGGTTCTTGTGGTTCAACAGGTGTAGTTTCACTACTCTGCTCCAGGGCAATTCTTTGATCTCTTTCAGCTCTTCTCAGTCTTCCGATCTCCTCCATTCTCTGGAACTCCTCTTCGTCATCGTCATCTGACGAGTCTTCCGAAACTGTAGGGACTGTTTGCTGTTGTTGAGGGGGTTGGTATGGTTGTTGTGGCTGCACGGGTTCAGCAACCTGTAGAGGCACCGGTGAAGGAGCTGGTGACGGTGATGTAGATGCTTTTGTTGAAGAGCTTCTATTAATACCAAACTTGGCTAATCTTTCATTCATTTTCTTCTTGGCTTGTTCTTTAATATATGCTTTTCTCTCTTCTGGTGTTCTGTATGAAGATGAACCGCCAGTTGGTGTACCCAACGCAGGGGATACTGGCAATTGTGGTGAAGGAAGTGAAGGTGATGATGTTTGTGATATAGGTATTGGACTTGGCGATGGTGATGAATCTAATTGTATGGATTTAGTAAATCTATTGGATAAGTCGTTGACTCTAAATGATTTGATGAGTTCTTGAACTTCAGGTAACACACCAATACCTAATTCCCATTTTTTATAACCTTCTTGATCATTTTTACTGCTGAAAGAGGTTAAAACGTTACTGGATATTTCCTTGATTGAACTTTCAACATCTCTTATAACTTGTTGATTCCTTTTGTTCTCCTGTTGGATCTTTAAGGCTTCCTCATCCAATTTCCCCTGTTGATCACTTAAATTTTGCACTTCAGGATCTATAGGCTTACCGGTAAGTTTAGCCATCTTGGAAGCTAATAATGCCTTACTCTTAGCCTTTCGTCTATCACCATCAGTGACTTCACCATTTGGTCCACTACCTATAACAAATGATGGATTCTTAATTTTGTAAAGCTCCAATTTTGAACGTGTTATCTCATTATCAATCTGTGAAATTTCATTGATAATAACTGGAACTTGCGACGTCAAGCCATTAAATCTTTGTTTCAACTGTGAAGTTCTATCATCACCGGAATTTGTCGTATTCGGCAATGATGTAATTTCTTGTTTCAAACGAGCAATCGCTTCTTGATCCTCTTTTTCATAATCGACTTCTCTATCCTTTATATCGGACCCAGTAGATTCCAGGGCATCAAGCAAGATTTTTTTCTCTCTAATGCGTTTCTTAATTTCATCAACTGATAAATTCTCTCTTGGTTGGGATGTCCCTGTTGCACCATCGCTTGCGCTAGATTTAGTAGTTCTTCTTCTATTCCTTGAGGATGACAACACAAAATCATCATCATTGTTCTTAAATCTGGTACCATCAATCCTGGAGTTACTAGACTTTTTTATAGTTTTGGAATTTTTATTGACTTTCAATTGATTCTTAACATCATCTAATATTTTAATACTTTGTGGTTTCAATGATTCTGGTAAGAAATCTGGGAGTTCAAACCCATTCAATCTTTTATAAACAAGCCACATACCAGTTTGGAATGACTCTTTATCAAGATGTGTTTGATTAGGTCTTGTAACCAAATCCCATACTTGTTCCAACTCAGAACGGTTTAAACCTGATTTTCTGAAAATTTCAGCAGAAACATCAGCAGTTAATAAACCTTTACGATTTGTATCATAATTTTGGAAAATCTTGTTGAAAAGCTGTTTTTCCTGTGGTGTAATTGTTTCTTGAGTATAATTCAAAGAATTGCTAAACAATTGCTGTTGTTGTTGCTGTTGAGGAGGAGCAGGAGGTTGTAACAAGTTTTGTAAAAACAAACTATTTTGACCCACACCAGTTTTTTGTTGTCTCAATGGTTCAAAATTACCAAATCCAGTTCTTTGTGATTGTAAAGGTGCAGGTCCTGTGAGTTGGGTTTGCAAGGCGACTGAACCTGTTGCAGTAGTACCAATTGGAATCAAACCGGTAGGTTGTTGAGTCAGTGGTGCAGCACCAGTAGGAGTCTGCTGAATTGGACCTTGTGTTGTACCAGTTTGTTGATTTTGTAAAGGGATCAATCCTGTAGCTTGTCTAGCAATACCGCCTGTGGTTGTACCAGTTTGTTGGTTTGGCAAAGGAATCAGTCCAGTAGCATCTTGTTTTAATGGTTGACCCCCAGTATTTTGACCTTGTAATGGGACAAGTCCAGTTGGTTGTTGCTTCAATGGTTGATTACCATTTTGTTGCGACTGTAATCCATTTGTGCCCGTAGCTTGACCTTGAATTGGGATCAATCCCGTAGGTTGTTGTTGTAATTTGGAAGCAGAACCGGTGATTTGTGAGTTTAATGGTACGAGCCCAGTTTGTTGTTGAGTCAAGGGAGCTGACTGGCTAAAGTTTGTACTGGTTGATTGTGAATTCAATGGCTGTGAAGCTTGAGATTGATCATGATGAGATGGTTGCAATGGTTCAAAACTAGATGTTTGCTGGGGTTGTTGATACCCCGTTTGGTTTGGATTTAGCGATTGGAAGTTTTGTGATTGAGGTTGGAACCCTGTTGTTTGGGAATGCAGACCAGTTGATTGTTGGTATCCAGTGGCTTGAGGTTGGAAAGCGGCTTGTTGCTGGAATGGTTGCTCTGATGAAGTCTGTTGAGGTTGTTGGAATCCAGTTGGTTGTGATGGTAAACTATTACCAAACCCGAACCCAGTTGGTTGAGATGTCAATGTTGGCGCTCCCTGAAATGAGCTCTGAGCTTGCTGTTGTGGGAAAGTCTGTTGTTGTTGAGGTTGAGGTTGTGCAAAGATATTTGACGCAGAGACCGTAGTTGTAGGATTTGGTCTACTTTCAATAGCATCAACACTTTCCGGAACACTGAAACTAATCTTATCCACCAACCTTGTGACTTCATCTTTGACGTTATTATCCAACACATATGGTAATTCACCACCTCTTAATGCCACATTACATAGATGTAAAGCCAATGCAAATTCTGGGAATAATAAATCACCAGATTTATTGAGATCCGATAGATCCCAAATTCTAGCTAGTTGAGAAGGACCCAAATTGGATTTCATCAAGATACCACGGGCACTTTCAGGTGTGATTGCAACGTTATTTGTAGAGCTATTGAATAGATCCTTGAACTTTTGTTGATCTTGTGGAGTCAAGAAAGATAGCTGATCTATCTCGGTAGCATAAGGAGGAGCACCTGAACTCGTCGCTTGCTGTTGACCAAACTGTGGATTAGCACCTTGATCAGTGGGTAAAGGTGAAGGATTTTGTTGGAATTGGCCATACTGTTGTTGTGGTTGACTGAACCCGGTAGCCTGATAACCTAGCCCTGTAGGCTGCTGATACCCGCTAAATGACTGTTGTTGCTGGAATCCTGTGGGATTAGAGTACGCCTGCCCTTGCTGTGCGCCAAAGGGATAGCCACCTGACATTATTAGCGACTCAATTGGTGTATTAATGGTGGTTTTAGATTGTCTTATATGTCTTGATGATGTTTCTCCTAATCTTGAAATAGGCCAACTCGCAACTGAGAAATTCGCGGAATTTTTTGGCCCTCAGAAATTTCCGCGAATTTCGAATGAGCATACGTGGACTTTGTTTACCTTTGACATTTGATATCAACAGAATCATTAAAGGTCATATTATAGAGTCAACTATTTTTCCATAATGTCTGAAAAGATACAGGCTGCTGTCCAGTCACTGGAACCTGTTCTGTCACCAATTTTGGCCCTAATCAGACCTTTAACAGCCAAGTTACCACCTCAAGTTGTTCAATATGGCCGTCAATTGTATACCCGTCCAGTGTTTGACGCAATTGTGTTAAGATTAGACATTTTCTCTCCAGATGCTGCTCCATTGTTACAAAGATTTATTGCTACATCTTTGGGATACGGTATTGTGGGGTCTTCTGGGATAATCAAATTACCACAAATATTGTCAATAATTTCTAATGGATCTGCAAAGGGGTTATCATTTATCAGTATTTTACTAGAAACCATTGGTCAATTGATTACATTATCCTACAATTTTAGACAAAATAACGAATTCACCACTTTTGGAGAATCAGCGTTCCTTTCATTTCAAAACATTCTTATTTTATTGTTAATCCTATACTACAGTGGCTTAAGCAAATACATCAATGGATTTGTTGGTTTAATGTCACTTGGTTTCTACTCACTTTTCGCTAATCCAATTGGTAATATCGGTGTACTACAGGATGGTGAAATTGCCAATCTATTCAAATTAGCACTACCATTGGTCATACTTTCAAAATTACCACAGATCATCAACAACGTGAAGAATAAGTCAACTGGTCAGTTATCACCTATTTCTGTTATTGCTGGGCTCTTGGGTGCTGTGGTTAGAGTGTTCACTACATTATCAGCTGGTATCCAGGATAATGCGATTCTCTTAGGATTTGGTGCAAGTCTCTTGTTAAATTTCATTCTTTTCGTACAGATTGTGCTATACAAGAGGGCACCAACTGCATCTGAAAAGAAGAACAAATAGTGATGTATATTATCATTAAACATATAATTCCGTAATGTTTTTGTAGATCATGTTCAATTCTGCACTGATCTTTTTGATAAAAAAATATGGCGCGATCTAAAAAATTCAAAACAACGGGAAGACATTATTAACTCGATCATACAATTCTAGTTATATAGAATTATAGATTGAAGATGGCAGAAGTCACAGTGAAGACTGCTAAGTTTGAAAATGATGAGCAAAAGACCAAATTTGAAGAACTTAGCAATTTAGTGCCAGGAATTGTCGAAGAGGCCAATTATGATGAATTGTTTGGATACCAACTAAATCCTACTGGTGAATATTTTGATAAGGATACAGCTGATGCATTAGTGTTCAAGTTCCTATTTGCAAATCAGTTTGATGTTGAGCTAAGTAAGACACAACTTTTGAACACTTTAAAATGGAGAAAAGAGTTTAATCCATTATCTGCAGCTTTCAACGAGGAACATGATTCAAAATTTGATGATTTAGGTGTCTTGACACATTATGAGAACAATGAGGCAAATACAAGAGCCATTACATGGAACTTATATGGTGCTGGAAGTAATCCAAAGGAATTGTTTAAAGATCTTGATCAATTTTTACGTTATAGAATTGGATTAATGGAGAAAACAGTTCAATTACTTGATTTTAAAGACCCAGATAACAATTTTGCCACACAGGTTCATGATTATAAAGGTGTTTCATTTCTTAGATTTGATCCTGATGTTAAAAAAGGTAGTAAATCCACAATACAAATTTTTCAAGATTATTATCCAGAATTGTTATATAAAAAATTTTTCGTTAATGTTCCATCCTTGTTATATTGGGTATTCAGTTTTGTTAAAAATTTCCTACAGGAGGAAACTACAAAAAAGTTCATAGTTTTGAACAATTCAGAAGGTATAGTACAATATGTTGGTGATGAAGTCCCCAAGATATATGGTGGTAAAGGTTCTCCATTAAAAGAACAAAATGTTAAAGAAATTAAACCACCAGCTTATGGAGCATTCTTATTACAAAAAACTATAACTAATCAAGTTGATTAAAACTCATCAGTTATTCCATTACCCAACTCTAATTTCAATCTCTCATCATTTAAATCCCACCAATACTGATACGTGTTGGTCTCATCTATAAACCCGGGACGATCATTTGGATCAACGTCCCATGGTTTAGTCTTTAATATATAATGAATGTTTTTAACTTTAGAAAAATCTAGTTTTTCATGTATCAATTTAAGGGTTTTCAAATAATTGTATCTGAAAGAAATCTGAACCCATTGATTTTGGAAAACATCTGATAATAAAGATTGATCAGCAAAATCGTAATCCAAGTCATCTCTGGCCAATGTCGCAACAATTCTTTTAAAAGACAATTTACTAGGCTTGATCACTAAAAGTCCACCATTACACTGACCCAGTGGTTTTCTTGAAGCAGGTGGTGCAAATATCTCTGTATCTCCCAGGACACTCTCCAGTTTCTTATTGTAATTTGTAAAAGCGCAATTCTCTTTAATCCAATCCTTTGGATAGTGTTCATAATGATAAGGATTACAAACACAAGCATGTCCTGCTGCAAACACTCGATCAGTCTCATTCAACTCAATTTCTAATAATTCATCCATATTTTGCAATACAACCATATCACTATCCAATTGCACCACCTGGTCAAATTGGTATAAGGCAAACGGCTGTAACTTGGTCCAACAGTCATAGAATCTTGGATCTTTCGAATAGTCCTTGGCCCTTTTCGGCATCAAGTAGTCAATTCTCAGCTTCAATATCCCTCTAGCATCCAATGCTCTATGTCCTTCCTCTTCGAGAGCATCTGTGTATAGTGCCACCAGTGGATACTTGGACTTTACGCGTTTCAATGTATAGTCCAATGTGAGGAGTCCGGTGATGTACTTTGTGTTTGTGATGAGCGTTGTCCAGACACGTTTATCGTTGATGGTGGAGTTCTTCACGATGGTCATAATTATTCCTATTGATTCCCTTATTGTCTAATGAATATAGACTAACATCACCCAGCAAATGCTCGAGTTTATAAATCTTTATGTGGTGAGATGATTGTTGCTCTGCCGGCTCTGCAAACAAAGTTTAATCCCGTGATACGATTAAGCTTTATCGAACACCACGGGTACAATTGATAAGAATCTTATCAATCTACAATGCTAAGAATTTCATAATCGTTTCTATTCATAAGTTTCATCAAAATGCTATTTACCTCACACAAATCTGAGAACAGGCTGCTCCACTGGGTCGTCGCTCACGAGGTTTATAATCTCCACAAGTCGAGCATCCTCGCCAAACTCTCCAATTAGGGACTCCAGCAATTCACAGACATCTGTTTGGAATCTGTGTTTACGTATGGTTAAAAGGTGGTCTTGTTCAAGAGTCTCCTGGTGGATCTTGTTCCCCACTGATATCTTGAGCAGGTCTCTAATGAATTTATTGGCACGCTCAGGGTGTTGTGCCTTGGTTTGCAAGTATTGTAGACATTTTATCATTGATTGTTGATTTTTAGATGGTTTCAAATGTGTAAAAGAATCAGTATTAACCCAGCGATTTATGCCCTTAGGTAATGCCTCAATTAACAGAATATATGATTGCAAGTCGAATGTAAATGTCTTTGTGTAAAATGAAGCATCAGTCTCGTGGAAATTCATAGCCTGATATAATGTTCTTTCTAGTACCGATGATAATTCACCTTTTTTTTTCAACTCGATCCATCTAGGCAAATATCTAGTGTATAATTGTTTTGATAGATCGAATTGCCTTAGAATAGAGGCCTTGACACATACTATTATCAACAAATTATCCAATTCACCTTTATGATTCATGAATCCAATCTTCTTTACAATATGATCAAGATCCCTAGTGAGTTTACTTGACAGAATCAACCTTAAATTCTTAGCATCCAACTTGTTATTATGAACCAAATCATCAAAAATATCCATCACTCTATCAGGGTTTCTAATAGATCTAATCAATTTACTCAATTCTTCTGGATTCATTGTTGATGGTTTATTAGTTGAAGAATTCTTGCTATCTGTTAAAATAGAATTCAACCCTAATAAAGATTGATTGAAATGTTGCAAGATATCACTATCCTTATTTTGTTGATGTAATCCAGATGATAAAATTTGATTAAACTCATTGATATATGATTCCTTTTCAGATTCTGTTATAGTGTCAAAATTAAATTTAGATTCTTGTAATAGTCTTAACGCCTTCTGAAGTTTTGTCTTGCTGAGGTTTAGTGCTGCTGTTTTTGCATTTTGTGAGAAAAGTCTGATGAATCCTCGACTTAATGACATGATACTCTAGTTAAATCAAGAGGTTCAACTTATTTGATATAAAGTGTAATGTGTAAACCTAAAATGCCATCATACATTTTTATAAACAGGCCCTTTTTTTCTTTTTAACCCGCGAATTCATAAATTGAGATATCAAATCAGAGACGATTCATCTGTAATACAGAGTTTAACACAGAGGTTCATAAACATAGAGAAACGACGCATTCGAAATCATAAACATTGAAGCCAAGTGGCCAACTTTCATACTACAATCAATCCAACATCAACAATCAATTATCCTATACAAATATATGTTCCAATCTATAGGTCATCACCATTTCATGGGTCTGCCTGACCCAGCGTAAACTGACGGCGACCTCGAACAGCGATGGTTTTAAAGATGAAGAAGAGAGCCTGTTTGCGACTCTCCCGTAAGTTTGATCTCCAAACAGAACCAAGTCTCCTAAAACATCAAGCAATTGAGATCCCAATAGCCTGAAAATATCGTTAAACATAAGATTGTTGGTCCCACATCATCATAGATACCATCCAGACCACTTTGGAATAGGACCTCACTTGACCTTCAAAAGACCAGCAGCTGTTCGTTATTGATTTTTTGAAAAATCTAAAGCATTGATGAAAAATCAACAGCGAGAAATTTTTATACTAAAACAATTTTTCCTGGTGTCCGGGTGTGTCTGCCATTCCAGTATAGTGCGCATCCCGTGTCAATAACTTTGAATTGTGATTTTGAGAAATTATAGGTATTAAACTGATCAAGTTTACTTTAAACATGAAAGCCGTGGAGAGACCATCTAATCACCATGTCTAATCCCTTGTTGGCCAATTTAAACGCTTTCAAGAGCAAAGTCAAGACTGCCCCTGTGCTTTCATCAAGAAAGATATCAACTCCACCACCACCTTCAAAGGCAAATAGTAATAAACCTTCATCAAGTGGGAGCAGTGGTACAAAGAGAAGTGCAAATGATGACTTTGATGATTTAGATGAACAACCTGTTAAAAATAAGAAGCCAGCTTATGATGCCTCAGGTTCACATTTATCTACAAAACTGTTGTTAGCTGTGGAATATATCAAAGAACGTGTTAAACCTGTTCATATTGATACATTATTATCTTATCTGAGTTTAAATAACGATGAACAAAAGACAAAATTGTTAACCCTGGTGAAAAATTTGGATAAAATACATTATGATTCACTTGATAATACTTTAGAATATAGATCAATACATAACATTAAGGATAAAAATGATCTTTTAATGTTCTTGAGACAACAACCAACATTTAAAGGTATTTCTGTTAAAGAATTAAAAGATGGTTGGAACGATTGTATTCAAAGTATAAATGAATTAGAAGAAGAAGGTACAATTCTGGTGCTTAGAACTAAAAAAGATAATCATCCAAGACTTGTATGGGCAAATGTTGGTGGGGAATTAGGTATAGTTGATGAAGAGTTTGTTAATCTATGGCTGGCTGTTAAATTACCAGATCGTTCAGAACTACCTGGTTTATTGAGTAAACGTGGTTTGAAACCTGCATCTGTGGATCCTGCTACTGTTAAAAATGCCAATGGTAATGAACCACAAAAGAAGAGAAAACAAAGAAAAGGTAAGATTACAAATACTCATATGACTGGTATATTGAAAGATTATAGTAATGGCAGATAATTCCCATTAAATTTTAACTCACTGATTTACGCCTCAAACAATTATTTTAATGAACATTTCAAATGATTATAATTCTATGTAATATTGTACAAACGAAATAATATCTTATTTCTTTTCCTTTTTATGCTTTTTCTCCTTCTTATCTTTTTTTTCCTTCTTTTCCTTTTTTTCTTTCTTCTCCTTCTTATTTTCCTTTTTTTCTACATCTTCAACTTTAATATCACCATCTTCATCAACATCACCATCTTCTTCAACATCACTAGCAACATCAAATTCAGATTTATCATACCCTGTAGCGAAATGTTGTGGTTTTAAACCTTTTATAGTTCTAATGTTTTTTCTCTTCTTTATAACTTTTCCATAATCAATATTTGGTATAGATACAGTTTCTTTAATATTATAAAATCTATTGATCTTTAACCCATTCTCAATTTTTAATCCTTTTTTACCCTTTGGTACTAATAAACTATATTTAGTTGGATTACCTTCTGATTTGTCACTACTCAAATTTGCACTAACATTGGTAACATCTTCTTGTACTGTATAATTTTTAGAATCAGATTTAAAACTAGATGATGATTCTTTTGGATTGAATGAAATAGGTAGTTGTGATAAATCATCAAATTTAAATCCCTTTGGTGTCTTGATTAGCCATATTTCTTTATTTGACAAGTTTGGTAATGATTTGTATTCTTTGATCTTATGATATCCTTTTGGTGGTTCATACCTACATCATTGTTAGTAAAAATTCACGCCTAAAATAAAAAAAATCCTGGTAAAACATACACCACTTCTTCATCCGAATCACTATCAGAGACATATTCCTTAGATTTAGACATGGTTTCTATACGGTTATAGTCTTACAATCTTTTCTTTTCGTCGTATTATATGCTTCAACTCATCGCTTCTGAAATTTTTTTTGTATATGTAAAAAAAAAATCTATAAATATTTCGCGAATTTTAAAAGTACATATAAGTTTTAGCTACAGATTTTGATAGCTAAGATACAAATTTATTCAAAACAATTAAGAAAGGATCTAAGCTGAAGCTTTCTCTTGCTTTTTTGGTTTGGTGGTTGTTGAAGTTTCCTTACCGGCATTACTTATAACATCTTGTACAGCATGGTTCTTGATTGTGTTTCTAATAAACCAATCAGCGAATTTTCTAACGTTTTTAGTTTCTTTGACATGGATAAAAGTCTTACCTTCATCATCTTCTAATGAAATGTCCAAATCATAAACATTAACGTATTCACCATTTAGTAGTTCACCATCGATCCATTTCAATTGTCTGTTGTTCAATTTATAAGTCAATAAAATAGACATTAATTCATTTTCATCTTTTTCCAAGAATTTAGCCAATTTGGTTAAATCTAATTTAGAGTATAATGAAAGATATGATTTTAAAGTTGGAACGAAAACAATGTTTTTAACTTTCAATAAGAAAATTTTTAAATGTAAATGTATTGGATCGTTAACATGATCAGCAACTGGAATTGATGTAGCAATAAATTTTGGTGAACCAAATTTAAATAATTCTTCATAAATTGGTAATGATTCTTCACCACCTCTTTGAATCTTGTGGAATTTTTCACCAAATTTTTCCTTAATACCTTGGTGTAAGATATCATCTAATCTTGTTGGAGCTAAACCAACCAAAATTGTCAATAATGCATACATTTGTTCAGATTTCTTGGTGACAACATCATATTGTCCTGATTTGTTAATGTTTTTAGTTCTTGAGATGTATAATAAAATATGTGAAAAGGTTTTGATAGCATCTGAATATCTGTGTAACATTAAATAACAGAACCCAACATAATAATAAGTTGTGAAATGTGCACCTGGAACTCTTGTGAAAAAAGCCTTCTTATCTAAATCAATATATTCCATTGTTTTCAAAGCTAATGTGAAATCACCTAATAATGTATGGATTCTTAATAGACCAATGATAGAGAAATAACCCAAATTTCTGTATAATGGTAATGAACCATATTCACCAGCAATTTCAGTGTTAACGTTATTGTTATTACTGTTATTACTTGTCAATCTTTGCTTTTTCAATTGTTCCACTATATTAGAGCGGCCAATTAATGAATAAAGAGCATTTAACACGGAATAAGCACTCCAAACTTCGTTATGTTCTTGAACATAGTTTAATTCTGATTCATCTGAAGATTTCTTGTTCAAGATCAACTTGGATCTGTAAACTGCAAACTGATTGAATTGATAGATGAATTCATCAACAATATCCCATAACCATTTGTTTGGTAAATCAAATCCAACTGGACCATCTTCACTGTTTAATAATAAATTGAATAAATTACAATAATTGTTATATGATCCGGTACGGTGTTCTAAAGTTGGATTTAATCTAGCATAGACGTGTCTGTAGTAAACTTCTGAGTATAAAACAAGGAAAACTTGATCATCATTAACTAATGGACCAACTTGTTCAATTGGTTCTGGCCATGGAGAATTTTTATAATATTGTTCAGTTAATTTGTTAAATTGATTCTCATAACATCCGTGTAATTCATAGACGTTATTATCCAAGAAAGCCTTGTGGAAGTTCTTGATGAATTCTTGCACTGGCTCTGGAATGGAGTTGTTGGCTTCAGACATTGTTAATTATCCAGTGGTGATTAAAATCCTTATATTGACTTCTTCCACTCATGTTCAAACTCAAAGCTTTTTTTTCCACTGTTTAAAAAAAAATCGAGATTTTTTGAAAATTTGAGGAATCGTTGACTGCCTAATCGGGAAATAAAAGAGTGAGAAATGATTTTGAGTGTTGTGATATATTTTATCTAATGATTTGTAGAATAGGAGATATAGGTGAATTTTGGATGGAAGTGTTGTTGATTATTTCTCTGTGACCATCAGCTATATCGCTAATAGTCGTCATCGAAGAAGTAGCTCAAACCGTTTAATTCACATCAATTTTGGTCCAAACAACTCCTGGAAAAAGATAAATAGAATGTAAAAAGGTGAAGGTGAAAGATATCACCCAATATTAAGCCATTCTAAACCAATCACACTTCAAAGTCTCACTGTCATACGACGAGTGTCTAACATTGAAAGATCCGCGAATTCGCCTACTCTCGATCTCAACTTTGAAATTTAACAATAAGGAAGAACAGGAACAACGTTTTCGTACTGAGGTGTTTGTATATACAATTAAGTTGGAAGTAATTTAAAAAAGATGTTTCATTTGGCACAAGGGCTATATGCAAATTGGAACAAAAAAGAAGGTATGCCAATTGAGTGGAAAAAAATTGTTGATGCGTTCAACTACTAACACGCAATATTAGAATACTCTGTACTTATCTTGGGTCTTGACAATGCTGGTAAAACTGTGAGTATTTTTGACATGTTGGATCTTTGAACCGTTTAACTGACAAATGGCTTAGACATTCTTAGAAAAAATCAAATCAATATACAATCCAGGCGCAAAGATTATTCCTCCAGAAAGAATAACAACAACAGTGGGACAAAATGTTGGACATATACAGATACAAAAGACATTTTTAAAATTTTGGGATGTTGGTGGACAAGAATCACTAAGGTCACTTTGGGAAGAATATTTTTCTAGTTGTCATGCTATTATATTTCTTGTTGATTCTACAGATAGAGAAAGAATTGAAGAATGTAAAGATTCATTGATGAAAATTGTTAATGATGACTCCATTGAAGGTATTCCAATCTTAATGCTTGCAAATAAGCAAGATTGTGAAGATCATTTGGAAGTTGAAGATATTAAAGAAATTTTCAACTTAATAGCAGAACATTTAAGCGCTAGAGATAGTAGAGTATTACCAATCAGTGCTATAAAAGGCGATGGTGTTAAAGATAGTGTTGATTGGTTACTAACTAGATTATTGAGAAACAAGCAAAATCGTCCACCGAGATACAAATAAAATACCATATATATATATATATCTATATTAAATTTCCTAAAAACACAGACCCGAAAAGAACAAATAATCATGCAAAATCAAAAATTAAAATACAATAAAAACGCAGCAAATATATAATATGGTCCAGTTGATATATAGCACATGGAATTTTCAATAATTCATTCCAACAGTTCTCATGACATCCCTAATATGGGTTCCATTTGTTTCATCAGTTACAGGTTCAGGCTCAATATCATTTTGAAAATATTGGTTAAATTCTTGAGAAGTATTGAAAACTTTTGCCCAATTAAGATTTCTGATCATACCAGAATTTGATAAATTAACATAATTTATTGAATCAATACTTTTACTTTTCAATTTAAATTGTCTCAAAACTCTATAATTCAGCCATGAAATAAAACTTAAATCCATTTTTTCCAATTTACTCAATTGTGAAAGTTTTAAAACTATATCACTTTCAAACATTTTAACAAATTGATTTTGAAATGTCTTAATATTGAAATAAACATTTGAATCACTAAGATACATTGGTAATAAATTTGGTTCTAATTTTTGTTCATTTACAAAAGATTCAACATCCTCTATTAATGAACTGACTTTAAAACTTGGTGTTTGATAAACAATTTGAAAATCTGTGGAAACGGAAAGATGAGATAAATTCAAATGTGTAATGTTTGGACAATGATCAATGAAATAAAAAATATATCCAATTGGTATGTCTTTGGAATTTGCATATTTTAATAAAAACTTGTTTGTGTATGGATGCTTAGAACTGAATGGTTGATGTTTTGGATCATGAATATTAAATTTGACCTGTTTTGATGTCGAACTTGTAGAAGTGGTTAAATCATTAACATCTGCTATTTTTCTTTTCAACTTATTGTCACAATTAACGCTAGATTTTTTAGGTTTCTTAAATTTCCAAATCTTATTACCCAAATGCTTGAAATCTTCAGTATAGTTGAATATTTGATCAGCATTTGTCTTTAAATGTTTAAATATCTTGTTCATTGACTTGGATGTTGATGATATAGAACTTACACTTGAATTTGATTTAGATTTAGACAGAGTATATGAGTTCAACATTGAAGAACCATATAATGGATCCCCCCTATACTTCCAATCTCTCCATGATGCAAGTGCATATTCTTCAACGTCAATATCTAATAAACTGTCATCATCAGAATGGAGTTGCTCCTGTGTTGAAGGATCTTTTAATGTACCCGGTTGTAGATGAGAAAGATCAAGATGTTTCACGTATGCACCATTCTCTGGGAATTGACGTAATGATGTGATCAATTGTGCCACTCTATAAGTTGATGTAAGATATGGTTCCCGATACAAATATTGTTTGGAAGCTTTGTAGAAAAGTCTGTTGACGTATAAGCAGTTCACTATAGTCTTGTGATCTTTCCGGTTTGAAGCGACAACATTGGAAATGATTTGCTTCATAACTTCAATGGGTAAGCTATTGATTGTCACAGGAGTATAATGATTTGATCTTGTGGAGAATATACTAAATGAATCTTGATCCAGATTCTTCAGAAACCTCTTGACTTTTTCATTATCTAATGGTATCAATGACTTGTAATTAAATTTGGACTTCTTCATTTGAGGATCAAGTTCAATTATATTGTGATCATCATTATTATCAATCTCCGCATTCCCATTTTCAACTTCCTCTGCATTATATTCACTTCTTGTAGAGACACTGTGATCTGTTGGCACAGAAGTATACTGGCTATTATAAGATGGATTCTTCACCAGTGTAGATCTAGCATTGTGAGTGGGGAGCACTGAATTCCCATAGTGGTTGTAATGATTGTTCACAATGTTGATATCCTTATAATGCTTACCACCACTGGTGGGGACAGATGTGAAATACTGTGTTTGTGCCATAGAACTATATCTTGTTCTTCGTTAAGTGTAATTGTGATACTTTATACCTTATATGGGGAAAAGGGGTATAGTTTGAAATATATATCAACTCTGTAAAACTTTCAGGTAAAGTTTCGTATTTGCTGTCAGAATAATCTTTCTGTCAAATTTATCACCGAATTAACCTTTTCGACTGTTGATATTATGCTATTGGCTCTATATAAACGGTTGCTATTTCCAATTCCAGTGACGATTGTTCTATCTTTAGAGCTTCAGGCTTCAGGCTTCAGGGTCTTGTGATGATCGCGAACGGGCGGTTTAATCAGGAGCAGTGCTGTAGACCAAGATATGGTTGTTTGAAATCTTGTGATTTATATCAGGTTTAATAGAGCGGTAAATTTTTTATCTGTGGTGATAAATTGCGAATGTTGATGTTAATTGGATTTAAAGTGGCTTATTGTTTATTTGCTTAGTGATTATAACAAATCTTAAACATGGGACTGGATAAAGGGGCTAGACTCTATTCGAGTTGTGGAGGCGGGTCTAGTCCAGAGCAATGCCAGGCCTAGGTCAGGTATCGAAATTGAAATTAAATGTATACCTAATCATATTTCACATCAAATTATTGTTTTTCCAAATAAGTACCCTTTACTTTTCGAAGTCGAAATACTTCAATAAGCAACTTCCTTATTTGAAATTTATATATAGCAAAAGTCAAAAGTCTGATATCTATAGATCAAGTAGCCATATATGCCTAACCACTTCTCCTTTCGACACCCCCAATGCGGTAATCGAAATTCTGGATGTTTCAAATTTGGTTTTCCGCGAATTTATTCAACCGAACCTCAAATTATCACAAATTTGTACTGTTAAAGCTTGTTGAAAAGCTACAATATAAGCGCCGTAAGACCAGGAATCATAAAGGTGAAGCTTTGTCCAACTATTTGAACATAAATCAGATTCTCCAATCGCTCTGGTGCACTTGGTGATTCTTTTGCTTTCCTTAAACTCTAGATCTCAACTAAGGTGCTAATATATCAGATATCAGATCTTCAACTTGGGCTCTTTCTGTCATGTCGATAGAGCCAAAGACACCAACTTTGAAAAATGGGAGAATACCGTCTAAAACTACACCAATATCACACACATCGTCCTCCATACCAGGTTCTGCACATCATACACCTTCCTCAGGCTCTTCCAAATCTTCAAAATGGGCTAAATTTCAAGAGAAATTCCACACTTCTTACAATTCATCAAGACAGAACAGTTCACAGTCCATTCCTACTTTCAATAACTTAATAGAATCACCTTTTCAACAACCTTATATCTCACATCATAATGGCACGAAAAATGAAAGCCCATCGTCTCATCAGGATTATCTGCGGAATTTGTCACTTAGCGAAAGCTCTATATCCCCAATTTTGAATTTGGGAAATAACAGATCCACACCAGTCTCAATCACTTCTTCTATGACATTGCCGAGTAGGACCACATCACTTCCCAAATCTGCTGAATTCTTAGGGGACAATTATGATCATTTAGCAAATAACTCAAACATTACACTTCAAGATGCAACATTGGTCAATACAACACCACCAAAAGTGAAATCATTTATACAGTCCAAACATTTCTCAAATTCAACACCTAAATTCAAAAAGACTTTAATAAATGCTAAATGTTGCTTCTGTGATGAACTTCTGAGCACTAAATTCTCTACAATGGAAAAAATTATAACTTTAAATTGCGGTGATACATGTCATGAAGAATGTCTATGGATATTGATAGATTCGAACAATGAAGAAAACGGTATCAAAACATCAGATCCAAAGAAAGTTTTCCCATTATGTGAAGTATGCAATGAGCTTGCTATTCCACAAGACGAAACAATAATGGACTCCATAATATCGAAATATTTACTTACTTCAACTCCTCCAAGACATAATTCGGAATCAATCACAAATTCATCTTCATCAGACTCATTAATAATCAATTCAAAGTTTCAACAACCCAACCCACCACTGGCAGCATCATCAACGTCAAAATCTCACAAATACCAATCATTGTCCTTATCCAGTAGAAATCAAAAGGATTTATCCATACACATACCCACACAACCAACCTCAAAGGGACATAGTCATAGTCATAGCCAAGGACATCATGGGCATCACTCAAAATCGTCAAATCATTTAAATTTCAACAAATCAAATTCAAGAGGTTCGTCTATATCCGCAATGTCATCTATCATCTCATCAGTCTCGAGATCTCCATCTCCATCACATACCGATACGTTCATGTCTGTTCAGTCTTCAGTTGTTGATCAACCAGAAAAAATTAAAATTCCTTTGGACACATTAAAGAAACATTTCATCAAGTACCTGATTCAAAACCTACAGAAAACTGATTTAGGTATCAGTGCTAAACAATTTAGCTCGTTTGGTAAATTGAGACTTGCTGATAATCTATTAATCTCATCTAATGGTGAAAATTTTGAAAACTACCAGGCATATCTCTTCCAATACACTTTGGTCATCATAGATGAAGCATTCACTAAACTTGAATCATATAAATTATTGAAAACACCAAAAATTTCTACACCAACCTCTTCGATACTGAAAATACATTTGAACAATGGTGATACTTCAATCTATATATCCCAAAGCTCAAACAAAGTTTTGCAAAAATGGATTGCAGGTTTATGTGATTATGACTTTATTTTCAACTCTGATAACCTTTCATCAACAATCAATACCAATACAGTCTTATCCTCTGTGGAAAGCTCGAATGAATGGAAACCAATTGCCCCACAGGCTTTCACACTGGATGATACAAAACTTTCAGGCTCTAAATCTGATCAATTGACTATACCTGTATTGTTATCACCAATCAGATTAGATCCATCACAGGCTATCCCAACAATAGAATCACCAACAGAGACTTTTTTCAAAAAAACAAACAATTTGATCATCATCATTGACCATTTAAACGCATTACCTTCACAGACAAAGACTATTTTAACGAATATTTTAAAAGTGTTGAAATCAAAATTTAGTGAGATTTTTATAATTTGCTGCTCAAATCAATTTCAGAATATATATTCCTATGGTAATTTGGATCAAGTTATAGGTTCAATTGGTGATATTTCAGAAAGTAAGACAAATCTTAATATCAATCAACTAATCACACAGTTGACAAATGAAAATTCTGAAAAATTCGGACTTTTGATACTTTCCAATAACTTAACTAAAAAATCCATAAAGCAATTACCTTTAGCAAATCAATTGATTATTTATATTCAAACTTATAACCCAATTAAATTGAACTCTGGAGAAAATTTAATCAAAATCGATTCATGGGAAAAAGTTATGGAAATTTTGATAAGTAAATACTCAATCACATTTGGTGGTGATAGTGATGACGAAGAAGATGATAAAGTTGCTGATGAATATGCAGAGAATACAGATTTTGATTCTGATGAATTTGATTCAGATTTTGATCCAGATGTTAACTCAATTTCTCAATCAGATAATGATCATGAAGATCAATCATCAATAAAAAGACCAAATGAAGATTCTGAGGAAAATTTACAAGATACAGATCTTGATACTAGTGATGAGGAAGATTTGAATTATTCTAGTGATGAAAATATTAATGATGAAGATAATTTAGAGATTCCAAGCTTAAACTCTAACGATCATTCATCAATGGATTCTTATTCAAAAGATCAAATATCACCAGTGTCAGATGATGAAGTTAATAATGATATTAAGCTCAGGTCTAAAAGCCAATCAAGATGGAGTACATTGTTTAAAGATATTGATGATGCTTTATTAGAAACTATGGAAACAACCGCATCTACAATAACATCTACTGACTAAAATTTTGGGATAAGTCTACTTACAATTGAAGACTAATTTCATGACATGAATGAAAATCATTTCCTTGGTAAAGGAATATAATGAACGTTTAATTAATAATACAAACATGTGTAAAATGCAGCTCTCAGCGATCGACTAATATTTCATTTAAATCATCCTCTTCGCTTGATCGATTATATCTCTCAACTTCGGTATATATGTTATTGACCCATAGATCGCGTTGTTGTCTTGATCGACACATGAAAACCATACTTTTACCAGTAACTCCTAATCTATTAACCATTTTCAATATACCTGGATTGGTTTTTGAATCAGTGTGATGATTTGCAAGATCAGGATCCTTGTTGGAATCAGTACTATTAAGTCTTCCTGCAATGGCTCTTTTGAGTCCAAACCATAATGTAAAACACCTCGCTGCTTCTTCCTCAGATGAAGACCAACCATCTTCATATATCCTAGGTAATGAACTGTTCCCAAGATTGATTTTGTCGATCTCGCTGTCTCTCTTCAATAAATCGACATTACTGGTATTACCAGAATAGACGTAGCAGTCCACTATTGGAATAGTCAGATAATGATCATAATGTGATGCTGGTAATGGTAATCCTCGAAGCCCTCTATTGAAAACTTTGTATAATATGATGAATCCTGGCACCAAACATACATAATAATTTTTAAAGACGGAATGCTTCTTTGGTTTCTGGAAAAGCATACCACTTCTTACTATAGGTCTGAACATTGCGTTGGAACTAGTATTGTGAATTGAAGGATCAGCGATACCTCTTGAATTTTCCCATTTTGGAGTAGACTCACCAACGTTTGCCTCGATATTCTCATCGATGTTCAGGCGTTCAACGTTCTCCTGTTTGTTATGATTGATCCTTATAGTGTCCTCTTTGAGCCTTAACTTCCAGTACTGAATTAAAGATTGTAATCTGATAATCCATTGGTCTCGTACAAATCTATTTGGTGCCTTTAATGTTATGGAAGAACCACTGTTGAGCTCAAGCTCAAAATATGAATCTTTAGTCTCATCTGTTTCCCCAAAGACATCAGCATTCTCAGACCAAGCGAAATTACTAGCAGCTCTTGCCGTTGGTGGGATTTTGTCATGACTAAATGGGTTAACTGCTTTAACTTCTAATAAATCAATTACTGACTCCGCCCTTACCACTAATTCAACTCTTCTCTGGAACTCATAATTTGCAAACTGATCGTGTTTTTCAAATTCTTCAGGGGTAGTCTGGCTATTAAGCCATGTGATATGATTGTTCCCATCAAGCTCAAATGGATTATGACCGTAAATCTCAGGGACGACTGACCTTATTTCATCAAAATTGTCAGGATCTCTTAAGTAATCAAGTCTTGACAGATACTCTGTTCCTGGAATAGGAGGGACTGCTTTGTAAGAGCGACAAAATAATAAGAGATGATTTTCAGTGTAAAAATAAGAAAACTTGAAAACTTGTCTTTGTAAAAAATCCCTATGCCTCCCGTCTTTTAGGGTTAATCTTGCTAAAAAGCCTTGTATTGGTGAAGGCTCCTCAAATAAGGCACCATCATTCAATTTAACGGTTCTTGGGAAGTGAGATGCAACCCTTAATTCAAGATTGTGTGTTGTATACATTGATTGTTGCCAGAACAAATTGCTTAACGTTTCACCAAAAACCCATTCAAGTCTATCATAATGCCTCCAGCATAAAGCCAAGACATACTTGGAATTTTCCCAATTTGCAACCAATTCTGGATAGCCAGCTTTGGCCATTTTCTGTCTAATTTTGCCAAACAAATATTCAAACACAGGAAGCTCTGCAGCATGGTAACCGTCGCTTTTAACGATGATACGAAAATCCTTTAGAGACTCTTCCGCTAACACTTTATCTATCAGTCTTGAGGTGACTTTAACTTTGATTGTAATTGATACTCTGGGAACTTCAATTCTCAAAGAGCTTAGGTTTTGCTTCCCTAACATCTCAGTAAGTAAAGTAAACCATCTTACAGATGAACTTGGTGTGTGGCATCTTAAGATGAAGATCTTACCGTTTTTGACTATGGCTATGGTCTTGTCCAAAGAGCTGTAGAAGTTAACAAGACAAGATCTGTTTAGTGTGAAGTCAAGGCCATCATCTGAATGCTTGGTCCGATCTTCGTAGGGTATCTCTCTTTTGGTATAAAATTGAATCAACAAAGGTTCATCAAAATCACCTGTGCTTCTTGCAACCACCACGTACTCTTTCCATCTTTCTAAAATTCTGGTATCGCAGGGCTCAACTTCAGTAAAAGACTGGAAAATTTTGTGATTTGTGTTGTGAACCTGCTTCACAGACACTAACATCTTCTCCATCTTGATGATCTCTCCAATTTTGTAATTTTTCAAAAGCTTGTGAAATATCCTTTTCCTATTCACTTTACCTATATCACTTTTGATACTGTGCCTGGTTTTGGTTGCAACAGCTTTGATTCTCTCGAGTGCTCGCTCATGTCTAGGATCTAGGGGCATTATCAATGGATTCTCAACAGGTTCTGGTCTCAAAAATTGAGTTGCCATTGTTCCCTTTGATGCTCCTGTTTCTGTTTTGACAAATCTCACTCTCGAATGGTCAACTTCACCTGAGACATTGGATTGGATGGATTGAGTAGAGCCGACAGAGGCAGTACGCGATCCTCTTTGTGATATTGTAGATAAATGAGAATGAGGAATATAAAGACTTTGCGGTGTATTTGGTTTCAGTGTATCGAATGATTCATGTGACTCTCTGGAGGATATCATCTCCGCTGGGATATCAGATAACTCTGGTAAGTCGTTGGTGGAAAGTTTCCCCAATGCATCTTCATTTGCAGTGTCGAAAGAATCAGTGACAGATTGAGTATTCCCTAAAGAGTATTGAGAAGCGAGTGGAAGCTTTGGTCCTTGAGGTAGCACAATATACTGATTATTCAGTTGTAACACAGGCTTTTCCGGCGCATTTGTATTTTGCCTTAAAGGAGCTGGATCTGCATTCATTATATGCTTCGAATTCTGTGTAATTGGTTTATGGATATCTTGATCGAAAGTCACTGATGGTCTATGATCATGTACCTCGTCAGCTCTAGGTGGGTGATACTCGTCATCATCATCGTCCTCGTCACTGCTTTCTTCTGTAAATTCAGCATCACTGGCATCGCTACCGTCGTGTTGATTGGTCAATAGTAAGAGCCTTCGTACATTTCGATCCATTGCGCTATCATGGAACCCGCGTCTCGAGCTGTGGTTGAGTATCTGTTCAAAGTCATGGACGCTATTGCGGAATTTGGTGAATGATGCCTTGGTCCATGTCTTGAAGAGTCCTGAGCTTTGCTCTCTGTACCACAGCTTGGGGATTGACCCTAGTAAAACAACCTCTGAAACATGGGATATCTCCTCTGAATTACCATAGAGAAACCTGAATGCAGTGAATGAGTCTTTGGGAATGCTAATCTCGTTATCAGCGTTTGAATACAGCCGCTCTTCTGCTTGTGACATATGGCGCTTAATAGAACCTTGAGACAGCGGTGGCGGAGATTGAAAAGTGTTGATGGTGAAATTCCTGGACTGGGTTATCTGTCTGTCATAAGGAAGCTAGTCGGTAACAGCGCTGGGAAAAATTGCTGTCAATCCATCAGTCTATGTTGTTGTTTTAAAACGAGTGTACAAAAATAGGCCGGTAGCGCCACGAAATCAACACATTTAACCATGTGGACTAAAAGATGGACTACTTTAATTTTATTATAAGTAATTTTACTGTTTAAAAATACATTTCCATTTGAATGATGACATATGTTCTGTCTTAATTTCTCTATCGTATACGCTCTGCTCACCATTTGACTTCTGAGACTAGATGATATCTTCCTCATCATCGTCAGCTAAGACATGACCTTCTGTTCTGAAGTTATCTGGTGGTGAAACACTTGGAATGAACTCTAAGGCAACATATCCAATACCGACAACTGCAACCAATAAACCTAGGATGGCTTTGAAGACATTACCATTTGCAATCAACGCAGCAATTAATAAGTAGACTGGAATATATCGTTAATAACTAAGATTCACCTCCTACAATGAGTTTTACTCACAGATACCACGACCCAAGAATGAAAACAAAAATGAAGCATATTGATGGGTTAATGGTGGAATTCTAAATTCTTGATGTAGATGTTAGTACCAAATTATATCTCCAATGTATTGAGATTTAACATACCCAGCAACAAAATACCCGAACCAAATAAAGCCAAGTAGATACCTAAAATGAACTATTTTGACCATTATTAGTAAATCTCACAAATTTTTAAGATTTGATACATACTTGTTGACTAAAAGCTGTTAGTAGTACATTGGGGAAATTGTTCAAATATAACTTACAATCCATTGAATAATTGAGTGAAACCTGATATGACCTAAACGATGTTGTTAATTGCAATCTCTTTAAAGACCTCAACCAAAGTACATACAGAAATACCACCAACTGCCAAGTTCACTATTTTGAAAACACCGTTTAAATCAGCCATGATAATTGTTTGTGATTTTGAATATAACTGTGCTATCCTGAAGTAATGATTTTAATTTGGAATAAGTAGTTCTGAACTCAATGTAGAGTAAGCTATAGTATTACTGAGTAAGCTCTTTTCAAACCGTGTAACAAAATATGCCTCAATCGACAAAAGGTAGACCACAATTTAAATAACGTTGGAAGCACAAACAAATAAAGACGTGGAGCTATTGTAGTTGCCGCGATTTTTAAGATCTGTGGCCCCTTTTGAAAAATCTGTCAAACCTCTATAAATAAACACGAAAAGCTACAAATCTTCGAATCAAACCATTTGACCAAGAATATTTTCAATAAAATTTAATGAATTTAACATCGTAAAAACAGATTACTTCCCAGTACAAAAAAATAGATATATAAAAAAGATATAGATAACAAATTTCTTTAATAACCCTTTTTTACTTCCTTCATTCATCCCCTTTAAAAGAGATACATTGATATATTGGTTATAGATTTTTGAAAGAATTGAAAAAGAGCATAACCTCACAAAACACAAATTTAAAAGTTGGTAATTCTAAAAGATTATTCTTCGTCTTGTTTTGGTTCGGCTGGTTTTTCTTCAGCAGCTGGAGCTGAACCTTCTTCTTGACCAGTTTCTGACATGTCGGAAGTCCATAAAGTTAAGTTATCACGTAACAATTGCATAATTAAAGTTGAGTCTTTGTATGATTCTTCTGATAAGGTATCTAATTCAGCAATAGCATCATCGAAAGCTTGTTTAGCTAAGTGACAAGCACGATCTGGTGAATTCAAAATTTCATAATAGAAAACTGAAAAGTTCAATGCTAAACCTAAACGGATTGGATGTGTTGGTGGTAATTCAAGAACTGCAACGTCTGAAGCTGATTTATAAGCTACTAATGAAGCTTCAGCAGCATCTTTACGTCTGTCACTAGTGGCAAATTCAGCTAAATAACGATGGTAGTCACCTTGCATTTTGTAGTAGAAAACTTTTGATTCACCAGTTTCAGCTAATGGAATTAAATGTTCTGATAACACTGATAAAACATCATCACAAATTTTAGTTAATTCTGATTCAATCTTTGAACGATAGTCACGGATTAAGTTAACTTGAGCTTCATTACCTTTAGCTTCTTCTTTTTGTTCGATTGATGAAACAATTCTCCATGAGGCACGACGAGCACCAATGACATTTTTGTAAGCAACTGATAGTAAGTTACGTTCTTCAACTGATAGCTCTTCGTTTGATGAAGCAACGGCTTTCATATTTTCAACCATTTCTTCATAACGTTCAGCTTGCTCAGCAAGCTTAGCAAGGTAAACAGAATCTTCACGAGTGGTAGACATCTTTTGTGTATAGTTTAAGGACTAATGATAAATCGGTTAGTATGAAACTCAATGTATAAATCAAATTTAAAACAATTGAGATGACACAAAGTATATCTTTGGTTGATATAGCAAGAGATCTAATTTCGGTTTCCTTTATTGCACAATCGCCCGACGATTATTTGTTCAGAAAAAACAGCGGCCAACATCCAAACACCTAATTCGCGAACCTCCCAATAACCCACCAAAATTTCAAATCTTGGATCGCGAAAATGGCAATCAATAATCAACACGAAATCACAATTGAAAGGAAAACACAGGATTCTGATGGAAAACAAGTGGTAAATGCACCGACAAAACACGAAATAATGCATTTGAATATATGAATACTGGATTGTAAATACCCCTCTGACTCTGTAGATTCATTGATAATTCAGATTATTGGTAATTATTGAAGCTGCGCGCTTAGATCGAGATAAGGGAGATAGAATCTTGATTCAAGTAATAATGTGGGTTCTTCTGACATTCACGGAGTATCACTATTTGGCGCCATGTTCAAAATGAAACAATAAGCTTCACTGTTGGTCATCAAGACTTTCTCCTGTTGAATCTTCCACTTATCATAGCAATTGAATCATGTTTCCCTCGTACTTTGGTAACTTTACAATTGCTTCAAATAAACAAATCGACAATGGAATGAAATCATGTCTCCCCAATATCCCTCTTGATTCTCAATTGATACTGACGTTTTTTTCTTTGTGCCCTTCAAATGTTCTGTTCCGAGATTACTTACTTGGTGATACTTTATTAACAATGGAGTTCAAAGTTGACAAAAGTTGAAACGAGTTGTTGACGATAGAAATAGAAATTGGTTGACTGATTCAAAAAAATCAAAGTTCCAATTTCCAAAGGGAGGACAGTGCGAACAACCAAAAACAAAAAAAATAAAGAAAAAAAAATAAGAAAACGGACCGGATTCAGTAAGTTTCCCTTTTTAGGGCCAAAATGTGCGTGTCTTTACCAACTCTCAGCCTAACTCCCAACTCGAGTTTAGGCAGGCCTCTCCCGCAGGAGGTGCGCCTCTAGGCTCTAGGCTTAGAGGCTCCAGGCGGGATACCCACTAGCGGTAGGCGGAGGCGGCGGCTCGCTAGCTGGCCAGCTGAACGGGTAAATTGCCACCCAAACTAGTTTTATGCTGGCCCTCCCGCTTTAATTTCAAAGGGGAGATTACTAGATCACTGGGGAAACAAAAAGTATAATAAACAGCGTATAAGATATAGATCTACTTTGACTTTAAACGCCACAAATTTTCCGTTATTATCTATTAAGATAAACAGTACTATTATACAATTTTCCTCTTAGTCTCAAAAATGCTATCTCAAATGCTTAATCTATGTTCATTTTTTCTTCACCTTGATTATCAAAAGATAACAAGTTTGTTAACTTCATTGGTTGACATTCACGAATATTGATACCAAATCTCTTGTCTTGGGATAATTTAATCAATTCGATCGCACCTTGAACTAAAATTCTTGTTTCATTCAATTGATAGTTTGAATGAACCCAACTTGGTTTGGAAGTCTTACTACCACCAGTTAATCTTAAGACTTCTGGTTTACCACCTGAGGAGATACCTGATTGAATCAATACAACAGTTGATTGTTCTCTAGCAACTGGAATTGGTAAAGAGTTCTTCTTTAGTAAAGCTTTCAATTTCAATGATGAAACACCTAATCTTGGTAATGGTAATTCTAAACCTGGTAAAGTTGGATTTTCTGCATCATAACCATGAGATCCAGTTGAATTAGCAGCATTTAAAATGACATGTAGAGGTAAAAATTTAGCAGTCTGTATTGGTTTAGCAACGGCTAAATGATTGTTTAAGATTTCAGATAAACCTAATCTTGAACTCTTTATATCTTTTTTAACGGCTTCAATATCATTGTTTAGTTCTTGAGAACCAAATGATGATTCGCTTTTGATATTGATTGGAAAACTTTCGGACAAATGACTTAGTTTGAAAGGATAAACTGATCTTGTTTGATCAATTTTGGTTAAAGTTTGTCTTGAAGTTCTTAATTTCAATGTATGGTGCATAGCAAAATCTCTAACAAATATACTTGGTTTAATGTTTAATGCGTTTTCTTCATGATTTTTACCGGAATAATTATCAACATTTTGTAAAGTGACTAAACCAACTTCATTAAATTCGCTAATTGGAGCCATTTTAATATCAACAATATAAACTTCACCTGGGTTAACAACAAAATCATCTGTTGGAATGGCACTAATTTGACTCACACCAGTACCTTTGACGTCTTTATCTAATTTAACAAGATCTTTAGATGCATTATCAGCAGCTTTTTGTAATAAGGCAGCTTCTTGATCAGCTTCTGACCATGCAACACCTTTGTATTCCTTTTCAGCAACGACACCTTCAGCTTGACCAGCTAAAAACCTTCTAATACGACGGACTCTTGATCCTGGAACAACTTGACATTTGAAAGATTCTGCAATTTCATCAACAATTGATCTAATTAAAGTACCTGTTATAGCATTTGACCCATTATTTAAAGATTTTAAAAAAGTTGGGAATTTTTCTGGAGTTAATGAAATACCTAACAATGCAATAACAGCTTCACTGGCAACATGAGCTGCAACAACAGCATCAGCCTTTGGACCTAATAATGGACCAGTTGGACGTAATTCATCACTACCTTCTTGAGTTTTTTCACCTTGAGGATAGATAACTAATGTATGAGAAACGTTTGAAGTGTAACCATCGATATGACAACCTAATGATAATGTAACAATATCACCAGCTTCAAAATATTTGAAATTTTTATGATCATCATCTAATTCTGGACCAAATCCATTAGTGACATTATTGATGTCAATTGTAACTGGTTGAGAGATACCCTTTTCATTGACAGAGTTTGAACCTTTACTGTAAACAGATTCTAACGAAGATGCTAAAAAGGAATCACCCAAGATAGATAACTCATCTGTAGAAATTTTTGGTCCAATACCTAAATGGTATGAATCATTAATTAATTTTGTTAAATAAATTAAAGCAGTTTGAGAAACTTGACCAGCTAATCTATATTTGTTTAAAACTGATTCATTGATAACATTCTTATCTTTCAAAAGAATCTCTTGATCTTGTGGTGCGACAGCTAATTCCATCTTTAATGTTGTCTTGTCTATAATATTTCAAAAGATCTATACCTATTCAATATTACCTTTAGCTCATCTCATATAAAAAAATTTTAAATTTTATTATGCAGGCCATAGGAAAAATAATCAAAAAATCGGTAAACGCACCGCAAAAATCAAAAGTTTCTTACTATGTGACATAATAGAGAACGCTATCTATGTACTAGCTAAATCAGGTATTTTTCATCTCCCAACTGGAAAAAAAAAACGAATCATAAACCTTTGAATCACTAGCTATTATCTGGTATAAATGATATCCCAACTATGAGCTCTGGCCAAATATTGGACATTCAAAAAAAATGACGACAACTGCAGGATTCGAACCTGCGCGGGTAAACCCAAAAGATTTCTAATCTTTCGCCTTAACCACTCGGCCAAGTTGCCTTTTTTTAAAGGTTGCAAGTTAAGGATCCATATTGTCAGTTTCATACTGCTTACCTAATCACGTTTTTAAAGTCTTTTTAAAGTGCTATATCACTCTATTTAAGAGTAAATTCGGTATATATTCATACATATCAGGTCACAAGATTTCTAATGAATCGATTTTCAGTTAAGTTTCATCAACGGAACTTTATTTAAGGGGTCGAATAAGTCCCGACTATATAGCATGACCGAATCGCGTCAAGATGTAGATCAGCTCCGGTATATCAAAAAGTCAAGTTTTGTGTACCAGCTCTGTAACTGGAGAAAAACTAGATATATATTGGAACACAATGTCTTTCGCATATATGACGTAGTAGTTTGATATTTAAATCTACATCTCTTTCATCTATATTTGACTAACTAGCTGGAGTTGATTATATTAAATGATTGACTATAGTATCAAGGTACGGAGAATTTACTTATATGCAGTACTAGTTTACCTATAAGGAGCTTCATAATGTCTAATTGTATATTAATATTAATTTATTAAGTTATTATAAATTGCAGAACACAGCTTCCGTCATCAATTGATTAAGCACCCATACTACCGAAATTTGCAGCCCATTGTTCAAATCTTACCAATGTCTCTTTACCCACACTCTTCTTTATACTAATCATTGCTTTTTCAAAATCTTTTAATTGGACACCTCTTATCTCTTCGAAATTTGTATTCATTAAATTATCACCACAATCCCTAATCGGTTCCATTGCAGCTTCTTTAGCTAGTGATGTTATATCACTATTTGAATAACCATCAGTCATGTTACTGATCATTATAAAATCCACTTCACTTAATGAATGATTTGCATATTTGAATAATTTATGAAGTTGAGTTAATCTTGTTTCAAATTCTGGTAACGGTATATATAATCTTCTTGTGAATCTTCTTCTAGCCGCTTCATCAATAGCCCATGGTAAATTAGTAGCAGCTAATACTAATACTCTATTTTCTGTAGTGGAGTTTGCCGTTGCCGAAGATAATGAAGACCATTGGATTAAAAACTCAGTTTTCACTCTTCTTGAACTTTCATTTTCGTTATCACTTCTTGCGCTTAGTAAAGAATCAATTTCATCGAAAAAAATGATTGAAGGTGATAATTTCTTTGCAAGGTAAAACAACGCTCTTATTAATTTTTCACTTTCACCTAAATATTTGGATAATAAAGAGGAGGCACTAACACTGAAAAATGTTGAATTTGATTCATTAGCCACTGTTTTCGCAATCATTGTCTTACCAGTACCTGGAGGGCCAAATAATAACATTCCACTTATTGGTTCTCTTAAGCCTCTAAATAAATCAGGTCTTAAGAAGGGATACACAACTGTTTCTTTCAACGATTTCTTTGCAGCTGATAAACCAGCCAAATCATCCCAAGTCAATTTCTCATCTGTTATTAAAATCTCATCCAAGATTTGTTCACATGCTCCTTTATCAACACCTTGTAAATTCTTCATAACATCTTTAATTCTTGGATCTGTATAATTTTTATCTTCTTTTTGTTGAATTCCAAGACCTTTAGCATCATTGGCAGAAGCTAATAATGGTTTTTCTCCATTGGTCGCATCTTCTTTTGATGCACTATGACTCTTTGGTGAAGCTTTTCTTGTATTTCCAGTGGATGGAGTTCTTGGTTTCTGTACACCAACTGGTGTTAAATTGATCTGAGTATTGATACTTGGCTGAACATAATCGTATTTTCTTTTAGGTAAATTATGAGTAGTACCGTTTTTGTGAATTCTTGTTTGACTTGAAGAGCGTCCTAAAGGCGGTGGAGACGATGCTCTTGGTGAATTTGTACCAGGTGATCTAGTATTTTGTTGTTTGGCATCCCATGCTAGAAGAGCAGCTTGGTTTATAGTTAAATCAATAGATTTGGGGCGTTCACGTCTTGCGTGTGGTGATTTGGATCTACCTGGCCTTGTCAATTCTATGCTTTGTTTTCTAGCTTTAGGAATATCTAGTGACCTTCTTCCATTTCTATCGGAGTTACTATTTGTCTTTGGTGTTGTTGTTCCTGAAGACGTTATTCCATTTGAAGAATTCTGCTGTGGGAATGACGGGACTTTAAAATTGTCTTCAGTTCTCGATTCATTTGATGTGTTTTTGGCTGATGGTTTAGGCTTGAATGCTGAGAAGAACGAAGTAAAACTCGAAACGTTATCTCTGGTTGGCCCGCTTATTTTGTGAGATTCATTTTGATGTAGCCTTTTCTCGACTTGGGTCTTTCTGTTTATAACTTCAGACTTCAACTGCAGCACATTGTTCAAGGAAATCTTGTCGGAGGGTTTCAGATTCTTCAAATCGTAGCTTGTTCTCAGCGTGCTTATGCTTTCGTTTGTGAATGTTATCAGATTCTCGTAGTTCACCAATGCCTCTTTGTTGTTGTTCTTTATCTCTTCCATCACGCATTGCTCTTTGAACCGTTTAGCGACAGTCTCGTACAGCGACGCAATCTTCTGGCTGAAAGCAGTGTTGGGCATCTTGAGCTTCTCTATCTGGTCTTTCTCGATACAGAACTCAGTTGATCTCGATGAGTTCCTGGTATTAAGCTGCCACCTTTCATGAGGGTTTGACACTGGAGATGAGCTCTGTTTTTGTTTTTCCATCAACTGAAACTGGAGCGAATTGTGGGAAATACAGCTAAATTTTGAGATAAAAGTGCTACAGAAAGAAAATAATACTTTTCTAAATTAAAACACATACAATTTCAACTATTATTAACTCCTTTATACCACCATCTTCAATACAACTCTCACTTCCTTTGGAACCCCAAAGTACCCACCATATAAAATGAGCCCCTCGGAAGTACGTCATTTTGACTAGCAGTTCCGGCTCAAAAAAATACTGGTGAAACTTTTGACAAAATCAAAGAAGTGGCCACAGATCTTAGAGAACAGGGTCTTTAGCGAAGCACATCATATACACAATGTTAGCCCGTTTGGCTGGTGCCCAGATAGCAAGAGCCTGTAGAAGTGCAGGTCTGTCACAGGTGTCACGTGTGTCTCAAGCTGGTCTTTCGCAGAGATTGATCCATACCAGTTATGTCAGATTGAATGACAAGAAACAAGACGAAAAGGCAAAATCCATCTTGACTGATGATCTTTTAGCCAAAGCCGGTGTCGATGTCGACGAACCAGGTAAATCCAGTGGTAAGAAAGACGGTGAAGAAAGTTCAAGTACAGCTGAAGGTGCTGAGGAGGAAACTACTGGTGAAGATGGACAACCAAGAAAGAGAAGAGTTAGACAAAGTTCCACTGATGTCAAGAGAGAAAGAGCTGCTAATTTGTTCTACATTGGGTTCTTTGCCTCAGCGCTAGGTGGATTTGGTTATCTAGCAAGAGAATGGGATGATGATGAAGATAAAGAATTGAAAAAAGACATTCCAAATGGTTATGGTCTTGACTCAATGTGGACAAGATTTAATGCTAGATTTAGTTCAATCTTTACTTATTTCCAAGAACCT
The DNA here is from genome assembly GCA_030582155.1 of Hansenula lynferdii. NCBI lineage: Eukaryota > Fungi > Ascomycota > Saccharomycetes > Phaffomycetales > Wickerhamomycetaceae > Hansenula > Hansenula lynferdii. The sequence continues at coordinate 160,950 of JAKTWT010000014.1, forward strand.
CCATTCCCAGATTTATTACCAGATTCACCACCTGAGCCTTATAAACGTCCATTAACTTTAGTTTTAACTTTGGAAGATTTATTAATCCATAGTGAATGGGATACTAAAAATGGATGGAAAACTGCTAAAAGACCAGGTGTTGATTACTTTTTGGGTTATTTGTCACAATATTATGAAATTGTTTTATTTAGTTCCAATTATATGATGTACAGTGAAAAAGTTGTTGAAAAATTAGATCCATTACGTGCTTACATCAGTTATCAATTATATAAGGAACATTGTTTATACAAAGATGGTGCTCATATTAAAGACTTATCTAAATTGAACAGAGACTTGGCCAAAGTTATGATTATTGATGTTGATGAAAATTCCATCAAATTACAACCAGAAAATGCTATTAAATTAAAACCATGGAACGGTCAAGCCGATGATGAATTAATTAAATTAATCCCATTGTTGGAATATTTAGCCACTCAACAAATTAAAGATATTAGACCAGTTTTGTCATCTTTCAAAAACAAAGAAAACATTAGTCAAGAATTCTTGGAAAGATCAAATAAATTACGTCAAGAATATGAAAAAGATCAAGCTAAAAAGGGTTCAACTAATATTTTAAATAAATTATTAGGTTTACCAGTTGTTAAACAAAAATTCCCATTGGATGCTATACATGATGAAGGTGTTAGAAATTATCAAGCTTTCCAAAAATTAGTTAAAGAAGAAGAAGAAAAATTGAAAAAACAAGCAGAGATGCCAAAAGAAACTTTCAAATTGAAAGATATAGTGGAAGGTAATTTACCAAGTCAAGAAGAAATGATGCAAAAACAATTGGAAAAACAATTGGAATTTGAAAAACAACAACTTCAACAAGCACAAGTTGCTGGTAAATGATGTTAGATAGTATATGTGTATTTTTATCCTTGAATATAGTTTATGAAGATATTATAATCGAAACTACAAGTAATTATTATAGATGCTTTTTATATAAATATTTCCGCTATATCATGTATTTAATCATATCAATTAATAAACTTTGTGAGCAAAGTCATTTTTTTCAAAAGACCAAGTATCATCAGAGATACGACCTCTTAATTCTGGGATTTCAGAACCTGGAACGTAAACATCTTCGAATAAGATTGACATTTTAGCTTCTGGAGCTGGAGAAGCATCAGCTAATTCAACTTGTTCATCAACATAAGATCTAGCAGCCTTATCATAAGATTTGATTTCCTCCTCAGTGGCAATACCTAATTCTAATAAAGTAGCTTTTAACCCAGCAATTGGATCATTTCTTGATCTCATATGTTGAATTTCCTCTCTAGTTCTGTAAGTGGTACCTGGATCAGACATGGAATGACCACCATATCTATAAGTTTCATATTCTAAAACTAATGGACCATTACCTGAAATACACCAATCTTTAGCGAATTTAGAAGCTTGATAACAAGCCAAAACATCCATACCGTTAACTTTTAAACCTGGAATGTATTGACCTCTTTTGTAGTATTCGGTTAAGGCAGATGATCTAGCAGCTGAGGTACCCATACCGTATTTGTTGTTTTCACAGGCAAAGATACATGGTAAATTCCATAATTTGGCCATGTTGTAAGATTCAAAGACTTGACCTTGATTAGCAGCACCATCACCATATAAGGTGAAAGTACAGTTATCTTCGTTTCTATATTTATGAGCAAAAGCTAAACCGGCACCTAATGGAACTTGGGCACCAACAATACCGTTACCACCATAGAACCCAGTGGTGTACATATGCATAGAACCACCTTTACCATAAGAAACACCACAACGACGACCCATCAATTCACCCAAGACATCCTTAACTGGAGAACCTCTCATGTAGGTGAAACCGTGACATCTATAAGAAGTGATGACGGTGTCCTTCTTGGTGATTGCGTTTTCAATACCAACAGCAACGGCTTCTTGACCAACAGATAAATGACAGAAACCTCTAATTTTTTTAGCCTTATAAAGAGCATCTGAAGCCATTTCCATTCTTCTAATGACAATCATTTCTCTGTACATTTGTAATAGAGATGATTTTGAAGTTTGAAATGAAGTTTCTGGAACTTCTAATTCGTAACCTTCAAATGATGAGGCTGGTAAGTTAATAGTGACAAGCTATATTTAATTTTGTTAGTATTCTGGTAATCAAGGGTATATCAATTGACTCCTTTTTCCAATCATGAAGGTGGAAATTTCATCAATTGACAACCATTGAAATTCACTTACATCATCTTCAGCGTTTTCAGCATTTTCAGCTTCAGTGGCCATTGTTCTTGCGACTCTTTGAGTTGATCTCAAAGAGTTGGTGGTGTTGGCAAGAGGACGAATGAAATTCTTCAACATCTTGAGATATATGATTCAACTAAACTTCAATTTGTATCCCTTGTGTAGATGTAAAGTTAATTACTCGGAAAAGGTATTTTGGATTTGAATATGAAATGTGAAGGATAATCTATCAAAGATCAGTTGTTTGTAGTTCTAGTGTAAAGATCTATTAACAACAAGTTTGTAATTTCCCAAAGTTTTTTTACACCAATTCTCGAATTTCTATCAATTATTAGCGCACAGATACAGTAATCAAAGTGGAGCCCTTTCAGAAAATCCCGTATTGGCTGGGAATTCCCTTTAAAATCTGTATAAATCCACGTACATCAGGTGTCGATGTGAAAAAATAGCAGCTGTGTGTCGCGAACCGGCTCAAAAGGACCAGAGACACCCAAAACGGCACTCGTACCCGCCAAAAAACCAGTGGGGAGGGTCCAATTTGCGTGGGAAACAACACTGGGAATATATATGAATTGCAATTGACTAGAATGCTACAAATATCTGTCTTTTTCCTACTTTTTTACCGGTGTTTTAAGCTTATCAAATGGCCCAAATTTGATGGATCCCACGAAATTTTGGCTTCCAAAAAGATTCTTGCCCCCATTTTTTTGGCGCAACAAAAAAAGCGTGGGAGAATCAAAAACAAGTTTCGCGAAAACCAGAATGCTGGTAGGGCCACTACTGATATACTAAATAATAAATACACTCTATAAGTAACAAAAAAATTCAGTCTCCGTTAACTTTCTGCTCTATTCATTACTTTGAGTGCATTAAAATACTATTTTTGACATGGATGTGTTAAGTTTTCTACGTCTATACTCATAAGTGTCCAAGAAATGTCTCAAGTTGACGAAAAGAAGGTTTGCGTATAATGCCTTACGTTTTTGGCTTTTTGAGATTACCATGAGGATAGCTGAGATCACTACAGCTGCTAAATTAAAATTTAACTGGGTATTGTATTCGAATAGAATTGGATAATTTGCAAAAACTATGAAATTTGTAAATGTAATAATTTTGCTGGCTTATTTAAAAGCGGGATAATATTCTTCAATTGCAAACAAACCATAATCTGGACCATGAAAAGGCTGATTCTTGACCCCAGATAACAATAATGAACAGTCGATGTTGGCCATTTGAATTTCATTTGATGTCATTGTTTTGATGAATTTACTTAAACATATTTGAACATTGTCAACGGATTCAAACCTTCTCATCTTAACTTCAACCGACCTTGATCCAGAGAAAGCTTCATGAGCTACAACATTTTTACCTTCCGTTGTAAGTGCATCGGTTCTAGTTTTGCACACCTCAGAGTATTTAAAGTATGGATTAGAGATGGAAAATTGCTCAACAGTTGTCATTCTTGCACATTCATCTCTTGATCCATCATGGTATGACTTCACAAAGCTCGCAATATGGTATATCTCTTTGAACAAAGCTGGACAACGTAAACAAACATCGGAATGAATACCCATAGGTCCCATACCCATAGGTCCAGGACGACCCCCTCCCTTGACATTTTGGAACAGGTTTTAATAAATGGCACCCTGAAAGCACAATCTCCTTCGAAATTGGGATGCCTCTTATGCTGCTAAAGAATTTCAACACTCAAATAGTCTTATGCAATGGTACCAGACTTACTTTTTTGAAAAATCTCCCAAACTTTCACCAATGCAAAATCATAAACTCGGGCAAACGTTTAGATCCATATAGTCGTCTTTGTTCATGATGTCAGTGACGATATCGCAGTCTCCTTCAAACGACTACAATGTCCAGCCATACCTTGCTTCGCTATTACAATCAATAAGAGCGAGGGTCAAATTTTACATAGTTTTGTTTTGGATTTATCTGGCTTCAAAGAATTTGTTGTATGTTGCTTTTTCAAGCGCATAATATGCTTCATGGCTCTTCAGGGCCTTCAGTGATGGTGGCAAGCCTTGAAAGATTCTCATCCTCTCCACGTACCAAAACTGATCAGTGTGGTTTTCCATGAAGCTATTTGCTTGAGCCTACCTTTGGTCGACTGATACTTGCTGTTTGCTTTTACAATCTACATATTTCTTCTTTTTTCCTACACATGCTTATCATCTGTCGTTGTTTCTTCTACTATAAACGAGGCTCTTCTCTTAACATTAAAACCATAGGGAAAGATGTTCGTTAAATTTATGGGAAAATGCTACCAAAAACGAAATTTATAGGAGAACTGGCGGAAGGAAAAGAAACCACTAATATGGAATTGCTTGACAAAATCTCAGATATTGAAGAGACAAAGATAGAAAGAGGTTCTTTTGAAGAGTGTTAATAGTACAGAACTGAATATGAAGAAGAAAGTGCAGAGCAAAAGAAAAACAGGTTTGGAAAGTTCTGGCAGAAAGCGAAAGAGACTAACCACAAACTCCCAGGAATAATCGAGAACCCACACTTTTTCAACTGGGGAAGAATAGAACATTTCTACATCAGAGAATCAGAACTATGTGCAGGATGTGAAGTGCAGAACGAAACAATGTACCATACTTTTGAAGCTTACCCATTTACACTCGACAGATACACAACTCAATCATTCACATTGACAGATCTGACCACACCTACTGAGAAATTGGAAGAGGTGTCGACACCGAATGATATATCCATCTAGATACAGGTGCTGATATATGCAAGTTAGTGAAGAAATTAGGAAGAGATGTGGAAGATACCATCACCACTACAGTATTCAAGGAAAAAGTATACACTGGAGAATATGGTATCAAAGATAAGATATGGAATCGAATTTGACGGATTTCCAAAGAATACATCAAGTTTGAATAGAGAATTAGGCATTGTTTAAATATGTTACAAAGAGCTTTGAATTTACTCAACTCAAAACTCTAAATGAATGAAGTCTCAAACAAATCTGTCAAATTGGTCCCAATAATCAGCTGTGCTGTCAAAGATCCACAAGATAGGAATGAAGGACATAAGTTGAATTGTAATTTATAAATTGCTATGCGGATGCACATAGTAAGGTTCGCGAGGGTCTATACATAAAGATGTTTAGATACAATACAAGTATCATTAGTAAATTGAAAAAAAAAAAGTAGTTTATATTACGCTTTTCCGTAAATTCTAGGTGGAGTAAGCATTAACGTTAAACCATAGGGATTAAGCATTGAGCGAAGCGTATCGAAATTTTTCCCTTCTACGAAGCGAAGCGAAATAGGGGAAAAAAAGTTCATTATACTTTATGTTATACCTAATATTTATGCTCTATACGTTCAAGGACTTCTCCTCCACAATACACTTGTTATCCTCTAAATGTGTCACCAGTTGGCCCCATAGTTGGTCACCTTGGCTCATACATTGTTTGTTACCGACTAGTACCAATCCATTTCTAGCTCTGGTCAAGGCAACGTTTAATCTTCTAGCGTCTTTAACAAACCCAATATTATTTTCATCATTAGATCTGACACATGAAAAAATGATAATATTTTTTTCACGACCTTGGAAGGCATCAATGGAGCTCACCATGATGTTACAAATAGTCTTGATTGTTGTTGGTTTCTTATTTGTAAGTGAATCTTCATCAACTTCTTCCTCGATATCTTCATTATTTGGATTGATTAGATCATCTGATTGAATTGTAGTGGCCAACAGATCTCTCTGTGCAGAGTATGGAGTGATTAAACTAATATCCTCTCTGTTGATATTCTTAGTAAAGATTAAATCTTTCAAAATCTTTAAAATTAATTTGGCTTCACCTGGGTTTGTATAAGTGTAACCACCACCATTAAATCTTTTCCAATTGGAAACTTTGGCTTCTTTATACTCATTCCCATAATCAACAAATGTCAATGGCGAAATACCTTCGATGGCTCTATCTTCTTCAGTAACACCATCTGTTAATTCATTATTGTAAAATGTCTTGATTGGGAACTCTGAAATCTTTGGATGCATTCTATATTGAACATTCAACATATGTGGACTTTGATAAGTACCATTGTTTAGAACTCTTTCGAAAAGTGACTGCTCTAAATATGGTACTTCACTGAATGAACTTAATTGTTTATCATCTCCAACAAAAATGAATTTATCCACCCCAGGCATACACAATGGAATTAATGAGCATGCTTCAGATGATTGAGTACTTTCATCCATAATAACCACTGGTAGTTTTTTGACATTCTTCAATTGATACCCACCTGCAACAACAGATGTTGTCAAAATAACCTGAGCTTGTGCCACGAGTCTCTCAGTTATTGTATTAGACACTGTAAGTAATTTTTTATATTGTGTTTGACTAACAGGTTGTCTATTGTATCTTAAATCCAATGCAATTTGTTTGTTCTGTTCAGGTAATCTATTGAAAACTTGTTGATGTAAACAAACATCATAAAGATGATGTTTTTCATTATACTCCTTCTCTTTCTCACTAGAAACAATTCTTAAAATGGTTAAATCTTGATCTTGTTTCAATTTCTCGGCAATATTATCAATAGCAATGTTTGAAGCTGCAACAACCAAGATTGGGAAAGTTTTCAAATTTCTGTATAGTTGTAAAATGATTTCATAAATTGTTGAAGTTTTACCTGTACCTGGTGGGCCTTGTAGCACAGTAATAGCATTATTCAAGACATGTTGAATTGCCTCCTTTTGAGAATCGTTGAAAGTTGGTTTGGTGAACTGTAATCTATTCTTGAAATTGATCTGTCTAATCGGTTCTTTACCTAAGAGCATCTTTATAAATTTTGGATTTGATATTCTTGACATTGCCAACAAAATTCTTGTTATAGTTGCTGAACATGGAACAATAGATAATGATGATGACCCTATCGGGAAGTTCCCACTATCGTTCCATTTATATAATTCAAGTAACAATTCAATTTTTTTACCACCTCTCTTAACCAAATTCAAATCTTTAACAAAACAATCCCAAATATTATCCTTATCATTAGCTTTGGCAACAAAAATTGATTGATTCATTGTGAATGGTAATTTACCTAAATTTCTCAATTTGGGTGGAATCAATTTTTCAATCTCTTCCGTGAATGGGATAGTAACTTTGAACAAATTTTTACTATCAACATGCCATTCAGTGGAGAAATTGGTGATTGGATTGGTGACTAATTTTTCTTCAAGGTATAAATGGAAACACATCTCTTTGAAATATTCATTCAAGGTATCATATGATAATTTTGGTTTGTTACTTAGGTATTTTGGTATATGTTCAAACTCTTCATATTCCTCCTCAACAATGGGTGGGGCTTCAACTTTCGTTGATTTCTTTGCCGAATTGGTATCCGACGCTTTCTTTTGATCATTCTTATTCTTCTTGGTACCTTTGTCATTTCTAGAAGCTCTCGCCTTTGTATCCTCAGGCTTTGATTTAGGACCAGCATTTTGTAGCACATTTGACTTGCCATTCTTACCACCGGAAGCTTTAGCGTCTTTTGAAGTAGCTGATTTAGGAGCAACATTTTGCTCCTTTTTCTTAGATGATTCTTTTGGACCTTTCTTATCTTTGGTCATGGCTTTACCGTCTCCATTCACTGATTTGCCTTCGGTCTTTGGCGTGCTCTTTGATTCAGCCTTGGATTCATCTTTGACTTTAATGTCTCTCTTCAAGTCTTTTTTAACACCATTATTGCCTCCTGTTGATTTAGGTTTGTTGTTCCCAGCCACAGGCGTGCCCTCTTTGGAAGTTTTGCCTGATCTCTGTTCTCTTGGTTTGGAATCAGAGACTTTTAGATTCTTCATAGAGTTTGTAACATCAGATGGTGTGCTTTGTCTGCTTCTATGTGGCGTGGATTTTCCGCTTTGTAATGATTGTTTTGGACTTGATTTTCCAGATTTACGGTCATTTGTCTTTGCCCCAGATGGTTTTGCGCTTGATTTTCCCTTGGAGTCATTCTTCACAATGATGTTTTGGGGTTTTTCATCTTTTTCATCTTCTGGTTTAATTTTGGCTACTTGGGATTTTGAAAGAGCTTGAAATGATCTTAATGTTGTCTTCTCATCACTTTGAACGCCATTAGATCTTGGTTGCGATTTAGATCCACCTTGTCTCTTACCGCCAAATTTACCTTTTTTTCCTCTCCCAACCTGTCTTTGCCTTTTCTTGGCACCTCCCTTTTGTGGTGCTTTAACATGCTCTTTGATACCTAAAACAACGTAAAGAAAATTATCATCAGACTCTTTCATTAGCTTTCTGGAAGTATCCAGATTTTGCTCCTTGATACATTTATAACAAGCAACATAATTTGGTTCATTTTCATCAACACTCAAATGAGAATCGTTACCACAGAGTTTACAGCTCAAATCACGGAATTTTAGGTAGTTATCAACGTTCTTCAATATAGAACCATTAGATAAGGTATATTGAGTTGACGGCTTGTCTTGTTCTTTGGCAAAACATGTTTGACATAGCATCGATATATCAGACCCACCATATCTTATTATAACCAACTGGTGAATATTTGTATCCTGACACTTTTCACATTCAAGAGTTTCTTGTGCTTTTTCATATTGAACACTTTTGTGCCTCGTTGTGGAGAGATGTTTCAACATCTCTTGGTCCTGAAGCGACACGTCGCAGGTAGCACACTTGTAGCCCACCATTTATGCTATAGTTATTCACTTGAGAAGTAATAAACTCAACCAGTGAAGTGCAAGTCTGTTATTTTGCAACAACAATGCACAATGTCAAGTATTTACTTTTAGCAACTAGTACTAAATTTTCAAAAAACTTTCTATGAGGTTATGTAATCCAGAATAAACTCCGAGAAAACGATTTGAAGTCCGACGAATGGTCTGTCATAGAATAACCGGCAAACAAGGCAGATATGTGGAAAACCGTTACGTATATACCAGATATTGAGCAGATTTTGATACTGAGGACGTATATTGCATTCTATGATATTTGACGTTAATATTAATTGAATTTTATAGAAATTTAGATCATATTTATAGAATTTAATTAAATTTAATTATATATATATTTATATATAAAATTAAATAAAAAATAAGATTGACCTCAATAATTTTAATTTTTCTTCAATATTGAGCTTTTTAACAGCATTAAATTTTTTTAATTTTTTTAAACCTTTTAAACACCAGGTAGTCAAGTTAAGGAGACACTGAAAGAAAATTGTGGGTCTTTATAGTATTCTAGATTAAATATACAAGGTAATTTTGTAACCAAATGTGTAGCTTTTAAGTTTATTTGACTTTATTTCGGTATTCCGCGAAGCTCCTCGAAACTTGATAGATCAAAACCCATATAATATTTTATATACAAAATAGCGTAGTTAACCATTAAAAATTATCCCATGACTTGCTTAATATATGTCTCATAAATTAATATGTAATTTTTCAAAATGAAAACTTTACTAAAAGAAGGAAAATTGTGGTACACGATCAATTATATACAGTATTCAAGATCTGTATCAACCTTACATTTCGAAGACGTTAATAGGCATAATCAGAGATCGAAAACTAAATACAAAACTTCTAAAGAGTCAAAGGATTAATAATAGTCGATAAAAAGATTCATTAATCAATTCAAGCTTGTACGTATACACGAGGTGGTTCGCCTGAAATTTGATTTCCGCACTACTAGTACCCAATTACCCAGAACTAAATCAAATTCTACAAATTTTCTATCGTAATCATTAGCAATCAGTCTATACTAGTATACTAGATGGTGGATACATCAAGAAGCACATTCCATCGCAAAATCATCGGTGAATTTACGGGCACCACCTCTTTTCCGAATATGCTCGAAAAGCTTTTTCCATAGCACACTACCGTTTGACATACATGTCGCATTACCGACTATTAATAACAAATTTCTTGCTCTTGTCAATGCGACGTTTAATCTCCTAGCATCTTTGACAAACCCAACAGTATTTTCATCATTAGATCTAACACAAGAGAAAATAATTACATTTTGTTCACGTCCTTGAAAAGCATCAATTGAACTGATCATAATACCACAAATTGTTTTGATAGTTGGAGGTCTTTTATCTGTCAAGTTCTCATCATCTACTTCCTCTGCAATCTCCTCGTTGTTAGGATTCAACTCTTCGTTTCTTTGAATCAATGTCGCCAAAAGATCCCTTTGGGCTGAGTAGGGTGTAATAACACTGATTTGGTCCAAAGGAACGCTGTCTAAAACATTCAGCAATAAAGACAGAACCAATTTTGCTTCCCCGACATTTTGATAAGTGAACCCACCAGCACCAGATCCTTCTTTATTAGGAACTTTGGACTCTTTCAAAATTGACGGATAGGTAAAGAATTGGATTGGTGTGTGATCATCGAATTCTCTATCTTCAGGTGTAACACCATCCAGTAACTTATCATTATAGAAATGTTTTATAGGAAATCTAGAGATTTCCGGATGCATTCTATATTGAACATTCAACATATTTGGAGTCTTATATGTTCCATTCCTCAAGATCCTTTCAAACAACGATTGCTCCAAATATGGAATATCACTGTAAGAACTCAATTGCTTGTCATCTCCAACGAAAACAAATTTTTCCACACCTTCAAGTGACAAAGGAATGAGTGAGCAGGCTTCTGAAGACTGCGTACTTTCATCCATAATCACCACTGGTGTTCTTTTGAGTGAGCTCAATTGGGCACCACCAGCGGTAACAGAGGTAGTCAATATCACATCTGCTTTTGCAACTCTTTGTTTATTTAAAGACATGGTAGATTTCATCAACCTACCATATTCAGCTCCACTAACGAAACCTCGGTTATATCGAAGTTTCAGTTCAACGTGTTGTCCCTTTTCTGATAGGTTCTCAAAGACATATTTATGTAAACATATATCATAAAGTGGATGTTTGTGATTATACTCGGACTCTTTTGATTTTGAGACTATTCTCAAAACATTTAAACCCTCATCACGTTTCAATTTCTCTGCAATGTTATCGATTGCAATATTCGAAGCAGCAACAACCATTATTGGTGAATGGACTGACTTTTGATGAAGCTGTAAGATCAATTCATGAATAGTGGATGTCTTACCAGTACCCGGTGGACCTTGTAGAACCGTTATTGGGTTATTAATAGCATGTTGAATTGCTTTCTTTTGCGAAGAGTTCAAGGTGGATCTAGTATATTGTAGTGGAATCTCACCATGTGTTTGCTCGATTGGTTCTTTTCCTAGTAGCATTTTGATGAATGTTGGATTAGATATACGAGACATTGCAGTTGAAATTCGACTGACAGGTATCGAACATGGTAGGATCGAAAACCCATCCAAAGTTGGCGGAAATCTTTGCCCGTTGTTCCACTTGTGTAAGCTGAGAATCAACAAAATATTCTGTCTTCCATCCTCCTCCAACATATCAATCCCATCTAAGACACACGCCCAGACATAATCTTTATTGAACACAAACATTGACTGCTTCTTCACAAATGGAAATTTTTTCACGCTTTTCAGTTTTGGTGGAATCAGCTTTCTGATCTCTTCAGTATAGGGAATTTGTGCAATGAAACGATTTTTATCAGCATAATCAGTTTCCCTAAACAAGTTGGTGATTGCCTTTGATGTTAAGAGCTCTTCAAGATAAAGGTGGAAACAAACTTCATTATAGTATTCTTCTAGTGAGTCATATGATAATTGAGGTTTCAACCGAGAAAGCTCCGGCATATGTTCAAACTCCTCATAGGACTCACCCTCAAGCGATGTCTGATTATGAATGGATGATGGGAATTTGATAGGATCCCGCTTTGTGAACTGTTTTTTTGGCTGCGTATAGTACCAGTGTCTTTTCTTTCGAGCCTCCTTATAGGTCGAGCCCCCAAACGCATTTAGCAGATGGCTACCGTATCCATTATATGTGTTGGCGGTAGAGGATATTTGTGGTTCAGCTTTTGTAGTATTCTCAGAAGTGGGTATTTGAGGTCCTGTATTTATGGTGGTTTCATAATGGTGTGGTGCGGATTCCAACTTTTTGTCGAAAGTGCTCGAATTGTTATTGGAGGAGGCCTGAGTTTCAGGTTTATTGATATCATCAGCGGACTGCTTTGCGAGTTCTGCTTTATTATCGATATCGCTTTTGGTATTCAGTGTGGTGTTAGCGTCAATGGGTAAATTATCGTCAGCTTTGTTAGAACCAAAATTGAATTGATTAAAGTCAAATCTGAAATTGTCATTGCTTCGTGGTTTCGAGCTTTGCGAAGTAGAGTGAGCTTCTTGCGATTCATCTGCATGATCAGCACCTGTAGTATTGGTATTGTTTGTAGCTTTAGGAAACAGCTCACCACCTGGATTACTAGCACCGAAAGTTGAGCCAGTATATGATGTCACAAATGGTGATATTGTGCGAGTCCCGAGTCCAGTAGCAGTAGATGGAGGAATAAATTGATAACTATATCTTCTTCCATATTCATAGTCTTGTAATCTTAGTTCATCAGGCGAGAAATTTTTATATTGAGGCATGGCTGATATATGTTCATAGCTGTCCCAACCAGATGTCATATTCTCCTCAAGAAATGGTTCGAAAGGTTTAAATATTGTACCGTAATATCTAGTTACCGAAAAATTAAGCGTACCAGCCTCACTTGAAGCACCGTGGCCATCGGCTAAAGCTTTTCCAGCGGAAGTAAGGTCAGCACCTGATTGGTTACCATACCTTCTTCCCTGTTCATAGTCTTGTAACCTCAGTTCCTCAGGTGAAAAGTTTCTATATTCAAGCATGGCTGTGATATTTTCATAAAAGTCTGTACCAGATGGACCAGTTTTCTCAGTAAACAACTCAAAAGGTTTGATTGAAGTGCCTTGTCTACTAGCTTCGGAAATATCTGACCCAACAAGCCTAGTTGAAGCACTGATATGATCAGATGACGTTACTCGAGAAATACTTTCTTTTTCATCAGATTCGGGAGCCTTAGTGCAAAGCTTTTGCAACTGATCAGTAACATCATCGACCAAAGTTGTTTCTGAAGAGTTGACATTATTTTGAGATCCGTCAGCAGCCCCAGATCCCTCACTTTGAGTATCTGACCCAGCACTATCAACATCTTTCGGATTGTCAGTAACTGCACTCTTGACGTACAAGAGCCCGGGGGAGCTTTGAGATATAGTACCAGCATTTATCACATAAGGAGCATCAACAGTATCAGAGCCAATTGCATTGATATGACTTTGCTCGTCGGAATGTTTGTGGGTATTCAGATCATGGCATTCTTCACGTTGTTCTTCAGCACCTTTCTTCTCGCTTGTTCCGCCGTCAAGGGTCACCTGCGATAGCTGCCTCGCAAGCGCACCGACTTCATCCTGCTCTGCAGACGCATTTTGGCCCATCACAGTATCTTAAACTAATTAATGGTCTAGCAAGCTGTGCTATTTTTCTGGCTGAAGTAGTACGTGGATGAATAAGATCTGCTTGGATCAAAACAAAAACAAGAAAAACTTTCGAGATTTTCGCGGTCTGATAACACAAACTCCGATCTCCGAGATCAGATAACAATTTGTAGGGCGCACAACAAGTGATATACATATTGAATTACATACTACCAGGCCTTTATATTAAATACAGAGTGAAAATGATCATTAGCAGCTGGTTAGTCATTATAATGGACGCTACGTAGGAACTCAATTATATAAGATCATATATTAGCTGCAAGCCCTTCATGTAGCAGCAGTCTCATCACAAATACATCCTCCCTTTTCAAGATGTGCAATCAATTTTCCCCAAATTAGTTTATCTTTAGCCATACACTTCTTATTTCCCACTAAAATCAAACCATTTTTAGCTCTAGTTAAGGCAACATTCAATCTTCTCTTGTCCTTCACAAATCCAATGTTTCCTTGACCGTTGGATCTTGTGCACGAAAAGATAATTATACTTTTTTCACGACCTTGAAAAGCATCAATTGAACTCACCTGAAGTCCAGAGATAGTTTTAATTGTAGCTGGTTTCTTCTTATCAGAAAGTGATTCTACCTGATCAATCTCCTCAGCAATTGGGTCACCATTTGGATTGATTACTCTATCCATCTGAATCAAAGAGGCCAATAAATTTCTCTGGGCTGAATATGGTGTTATCACGGCGATATCTTCTTTTTTGACATCTTTGAATGTAATGAGATTTTTCAATATCTTTACAATCAAAATTGCCTCCCCTTTATTTTCAAAGGTATAACCACTAATGGAACTAGACGAATTTCCATCATTTGATACTTCGGACTCATGATGAACAGATCCATAATCGACAAATTGCAAAGGCTTGATACCACTTTTTGATCTTTGACTCTCTGTAACACCATTTGAAAGCTCACCGTTATAGAAATGTTTAATAGGGAATTCAGAGATCTTTGGATGCATTCTATACTGGGTATCCAACATTTGAGGACTGGGGAAAGTACCGTTTTGTAAAATCCTTTCAAATAAAGATTGAGACAAGTATGGCACTTCGCTATATGAGCTCAATTGTCGTTCATCACCAACAAAGATGAATTTCTCAACATTCCGTAGACCCAAGGGAATCAAATTAGAAGCCTCAGATGACTGTGTACTTTCATCCATAATAACCACAGGAATTTTGTCAAGACAGTTCAATTGAGATCCACCAGCTGCAACAGTTGTAGTAAAGATGACATTCGCTTCACTAACAAACTTATTAGAGAGATTAAAAGTGCTGGTCATCAATTTTTGATACTCAGATTTGGTGACCGGATATCTTCCTGATCTCAAGTTATATTCTGTTTCCTTATCATAGTCAGACAAGTTTTCAAAAATGTGCTTGTGTAGACAGATGTTGAAAAGCTTATGCTCCTCATTATATTCAACTTCTTTAGTTTTTGAAACAATTCTCAAAATATTAAATCCACTGGACAAAAGCTTCTCTGCAATGTTATCAATGGCAATATTTGAAGCAGCAACAACGACAATTGGCCTGTAAGATGTACCTGCATTTAGCTTCAAAATTAATTCATAGATAGTCGAAGTCTTACCTGTGCCGGGAGGACCTTGTATGACTGAAACTGTGTTTTTCAGGCACTTAGCTATTGCTAAATTTTGAGAATCATTGAGCTTTGAAATTCCTTCCTTGGTGACTCTTCTTTTCTGTACAACAGCTTCTTTACCAAGTAATAACTTGATAAATTCAGGATTTACAAGTCTCTTCATCGAATATAACACTCTGCTAATTGTGGCTGAACATGGTAGAATATTTAAAGTAGATGAACCCATAATTGGAAATCGTTTAGAAGTATTCCAATGGTGTAAGGAAAGCTTCAATATAATTGTCTTTCTCTGATCAAGTTCCTCAATTTCGATATCTTCAACAAAACAATCCAAGATGTTGTGTTCATCAAACAGAAACATGGATTGATGTTTAAAAAATGGTTTGGACCTGAGATGTTTTAGCTTCGGCGGAACGAATTCATCAAGTAGTTCTTCAGTAACTGGGATTAATGCCATAAAATACCCAGAATCAGAATAGTCAATACTTCTTTTATAATTGACAATTGGATTAGTTTCCAAAATTTCCTCAAGAAAGAGATGGAAACACATCTCACGATAATATTCATCTAAAGAATTATATGAAAGCTTTGGAGTGTTGTTCGAATACTTGGGAATGGGATCAAATTCTTCATGTATTCCACTTGAGTCAGTTGGGATTTTCACTGAAGAATTGATACCATCTTTCTTTGGGATAAAGTTTGAGCTAATTTTATTAACAACCAATTTACTATGTTGACCTTTCTTCTTCTTTTTAGTTGGAGATTTTACTTTGTTAATACCTAGCTTACCAATCCCCAAAACCAATAAGAAAAATTCATCGTCAGTGTACTCGATAAATGAATCTCTATCTTGAATACCATCAAGTAAAAGACAGTCTTCACAATGGATCAAGTTCGGATCATATCTATAAGCAAATAAAGGTCTTTTATTTGTACGTTTATGACCACAATTTGTACAAGCAATATTGTGAATTTTAAAATAAAGATCAACATTATTGAGGATTGAACCATTAGACAAGGTGTACTGAACAGATGCTTTACCCTTTTTAGTCTTGATAAAACGAGGTAAACATGATTGACAAATCATGTTTACAGAAACCTCATCAGATTTGATCAAGACTAATTGATGGATGTTTAAATCTTGACAATTTTCACATTCAAGATTTTTAGAAGATGGTTCATGTTTAACATGTCGATGTCTTGTAGAAGTGAGATGCTT
Organism: Hansenula lynferdii; assembly: GCA_030582155.1. Classification (NCBI taxonomy): domain Eukaryota; kingdom Fungi; phylum Ascomycota; class Saccharomycetes; order Phaffomycetales; family Wickerhamomycetaceae; genus Hansenula; species Hansenula lynferdii. The sequence continues at coordinate 177,475 of JAKTWT010000014.1, forward strand.
TTGCATCTCTTTTTCTTCAAGATTTTTATCACAAGTGTTACAGATAAACACAACCATTTTCAGATAAGTCACCAAAACATCATGAACAGTTTCACAAGTTTGAAGAAATTCACTTGTTTAAATACTTGTTCTGATTATATGTTTTAATGGTTGCATGCCCCCTATTTTGGTTTTTAAAGTAGTAGCTCCTAAATCTTGATACATTTTGTAGTTCTAGAATTTTTCACGCCACCTAGCTATAACCTTATCAAAACCAACATGAAACAAAAATCCTGAAAAAGCTTATCAGTTTGAGCATGGTTCAATTAAAGTTTGTGAGAAATCAAAATGAGTCTCCGCCTGAAACTGTAAATCAGTTTGAACCATTATATTATATTGTGTTGTTCTAGGTAGGTATTGAAGCACTTGATACACTTTCCACAGCTAAAACGTGATCGGCTGTAAACGGACACATTAACGTCAAACCAATTTTTTCAAACTACAGAAAGACAGCTAAATTAAGTATGTTTCATTAAATCATAAATATGCATATGTTTTTTGGTAAATGCTTATTGCAATTTGAAAATCTCTTTATAATCATCATGTATGGCATGGACCGTGATGTGATCATTGGTACGTTGATAACATTTGAATACGATACCACCAAGATTAAACTTCTTGATATGAGGTAAATGATGCAAGATTTTTTGAATTTCACCTCTTAATGAATGGATAACAAGTTTGATAATCTTATTGAAATCAGAGTCTGGTATGATGGAGTTATTAATTTGATTTGGGGGAAACTTCTCATGCGATAAAGAACTTTGAATCTTGTTTAATTGTTTCAATGGAATTCTGGATTTTAACTCTCTAATCAGGTAATTATAAAAAATTCTGTAACTATCAGGAGAATCATTCAAGTTGTTATAAAAAGAAGTTGTTTGTCCATTTGTACCATAGTTCAAATGTGAATTAAATCTTCCTTTAAAATCTTTGAATGCTGTAAGTTTAGAATATTTTTTAAAAGTCAATCTAGCATCACAACATGCTTCACAATGACATGAATCTAGATAATTTAAATAGTTCAAGTTTTCATCACTTGATAAATCTTCAATGTTGTTATATACCAACCAGTTATAGAAGAAATCTGGAATGACCAAGTTCTCTAAATTTTTAAAACCTTCCAAAATTGATGAATACATCAGCTTTCTAACTTTCAAAATATCGTTATTGATTGGTAACTTCATTGTGTCATTGGTTTCAAATGCGTTTGTTTTTTCAAATAATGGAACAAATGGGAAATCATTTAAATTGATAAAGAAAAATTCCAAATTTGAACCAAACTTCTCCAAAAAGATCTTGTTGACTAAGATTTGATCCCACTGAATGTTAAAATTTGCATTTGAGCTTGGTGATTGATTGATGATAGCAAGTTTCTTAAGTGAAGATTCACCATTGAGTAACAATGTGTTATACCAATCATCAACAAATTTCAAAAGACAACAATTACACAAGATATTTTCAAAACATTTAGCCTTTATCTCTAACTCCTCAGTTTTGCTCAGATCGATAATGGTGTTTAGTTTCTGAAATGACAACTCATTTGGTAAACCATCATCAAATTTGTGAATACTTGAGATCGATAATATTTTGATGTTTGATAATCTTGGTAGAGTTGGAGTTTTGGTGTAAAGTTGATACAACTCATTGACAAACGGGTTGAAAGTCGTTGGGGTTGAAAGTTGAAGCGAAGTGAGATTTGACAAAACTTTCCAACCATTCAGATTCAAGTTGAATTTACCTTTAAAATTATTTTGGTTCTCAATCAATATTGATAATTGTAAAGTCGAGTTTGGTAGTTTGTTAATATCATTGAGATCTAATAGTTGAAAATTCTTCAAGTTCAACAAGTCCTTTTTAATAATTTCGTCGAGAGAGTCAGCATTAGAACAATAGTAATTATACTTATTAGTATTATGCTTGATCAAATGGCCCCTATTGAATTGAATCAAAGAGTCAAACTTCTTCAAATTGTTTAAATCTAAATTCTCAAATTTTCTCAAATTGTTATTGCTTGTCAAAAATAACTCATACAATGGTTCATAAATGTTGTTGTTCAATGCGTCATAACTGATGTTATTCGATGATGTGTCAATTATAATTTCTCTAATCAATTGAACAATCTCATCATTTGAATGTAACGAGGCCAAGAATTTAGGATAGTGTGTAGCATCCAACAGTGTATAATCACTATCATAATTCTTATGCTTTGATACAACGTTATCCACAATGATGATCTTGGCGTATAGTCTTTTATTAATAATCCTGTTGAAAAATCGGCATGTTTGACTTAGGTTGATCAAGTCTGTCTGTTTTTCAACACAATCTGCAATGAAATCGATGACTTGGAATGGTAAATTCTCAAAATTGTTCTTAATCTCTGGCTCATCTCTTGATCTTTTCAATCTTGATTGTCTAAGTCTCTGGTTCAATGTGTATTGCTTATTGAACAGATTCCAATCTATCGGTAATGATTTGGGCAAAGATGCAGGATGGAGTGAATTTCTTGGGGTAGAGGTCAAATTTCTAAAGGCAGAGACCGAGGCAGGATTCAAACTTGGATCATTATCGATATCCATGAAATCTGTATTGATGAATGAATAGTTAAAATGTTGTGTTATATTACGTTCGTTTTGTAAATAGCGAGGAATAGGGCTATTGGAGCCGCTGCTTCCAGCATCACCAGAAACAGCATTCCCATTCGAACGAGGTGAGCTCAAGTTTGGCGGTACTAGCTCTCCCAGCTTATAAGACCCACTGAGCACGTTTGGACTGGACATCTTGTTATTGTGCTTGCCTTTTCGAAAAAGTCTAATGGATCAGATCTAAACAACAAATTGTTTTTCCAAGAATTCTCGTCATTTAAATAGCCACCTGCCGAACTTCCCCATACAAAAAATGACACGCCTGCGCCTAACAAAATTGGCAGAATTGCTTGCTTAGTCAGGGCTCTCTGGTTCTAGACTTGTAGGTGGGTTTAGCCAATAGCTGCTCCTAGAATGTGTATCAAAAGCATACTATAGGCCTCAAATACAAAATATCAGGTGGTTTGTAGGTGTTTCCCAGTGCCTTTATGCCACACTTTTCTTGTTGTTTGGTCATTAAAGGTGCAAAAATCTTATGCACGTCTTAAAAAAATTGGTCACTGTGACACAAAAAAAAAAAAGAGTAATATGCGTAAATCGACTGCTAGTAGCTACATATATACGGAATGAATGAAAACCGTTAGACTATACGTTATAGTTCGATTAATGTTTCCTCCACTTGCGGTTTAGGATTTTCAACTTCCGGTTGTGTAGGTACTTGGACGTTTTCCTTTGGGAACTTGTGTAATGGTACTGTAGGGAACTCGAAATCCGTAACTTTTGAGACTTTTTGTTGAGGTTGACGTTGCTGTTGTGGAGGAGCATGAGCTTGAGGTGGTTCAGATTCACCTAATGCTTCAGGTTTGACAGCTTGTTGATGATAAGGAGTAGGCTCGTAGACTTTTTGCTCTTCCGATTCTTGATTCAAAGCAGGGGGAGCAGAAAATTCTTCATCTTCTTGCTCATCTTCTGCTTCTTGTGGTGCATCTGGATAATATGACGGTGGTACTGTCTCTTGATAAGGTTGGCTCTCTGATTGGTACGAAGTTTCTTGTGGATAATAATGTGGTGTAGATCCGTTCAACTGTGATATGTGTGGCTCTTGATGGGTGGCTAATGGTGATTGAACAGCAGAACGATCAGATGCGACAGACTGTCTTTGTTGATATGGGGACTGTTGAGGTTCTTGTTGAGATACTTGCTGAGGTACTTGTTGTGGCACTTGAGGAACTTGTTGTTGTTGTGATCTATAATAATCGACTAGAGGAGAGGACGGCTCAGCAGATTGATAACTTTGTTGATGTTGCACTTGTGGAGGATATTGTGAGTATTGTTGTTGTGGTGGTTGCTGGGGATGTTGATACTGCTGATATCCATAATTTGGATTTGCATATTGCGATCTTTGATAATTTGACTCTCTTTCAATTCTTTCATCAAGCATCTTATTATACATTCTCATAACTGTATCGATTTTAGAATTCAAATCAATAAATTTATCATGCTTATCTATGGACTCATTAATGTTTGTAGATAATTTCGGAGTAATTGGAATTGCATTTCTGTATGTTTCATGTAATTCAGTCAAGTCATTCAATGCATTAGGATTAGATCTATAGTAGTCGACTTTTGAAGAGAATTGGGTAATGTTTGATGCATCTTGAGAACTTAAGAAATTGATTGGCGGTAATTGCTGAGGAGGAGCCTGTTGGTATTGAGGTTGAGATTGATATCCAGATGATTGAGGTAATAGATTGGCATATGGACTATCATTTTGAGCTTGTTGAGGCTGAGCCTGTTGTTGTTGTTGCTGTTCAGTTTGGGCCTTTTTATCTTCCAAATCTTTCAAGCTTGCAGCTATGGCCGCCTTCATATCTTCATCATCATCTTCTTCTTGTGCCTTCACAGGAGTTTTACTCTTCGGTGGCGGTACAACAGGGATTGGTACTTGTGAAGAGCCTTGACTTTCACGAAGACTTAATTCCAGTGCCTTCTTCAAATCTTCATCATCATCGCTATCATATTGAGCTCTTGCTCTTGAAACTTCCTTTTGATGTTTAGATCTGCGAGTCTTTTTACCTTTGTCACCTTTGTTAGATTTGCTTGATAACTCATCATAACAAGTATCACACACTCTAACCGGTTCGGTTATACCCAAATGAGCTAATGGATATGATTTTGATGAGTGAGCTTGACAAAATACACCACCACAATTTCTACAGTGATGTTTCCTATTGAGCATGGAGAAGAGTGTTGAGCAAATCATACATGCATCTGAATCTTCCCATTCTGGTGGGGCACTTGAATCAAATAACTTGGATGAGATTTCTGATCCGATAGGAGGAAATGTATACCCATCTGATTTCAAATGCTCATAACTTGATACAACGTATTTGAATTGGAAATTGTCTTTGAATGCGATGGACCAGTTTTGAATTAGATCCAAAGCTAAATCTCTAACATTCTCATTGCTCTGGTCATCGTGAATTATCGAGACTATGGTATCAATAAATTCTCTAGTTGATATCTCCATAATGAAATGATTACCACCATTCTTGACACATGTATCAATCAAATGTAGCGTCGACAGTTGTGTATTTGGATTTTTGGACGAGGTCAACCTCTTCTTCAAACTTCTCATGGCATCTTTCGGTTGAACCTGTTTACTTCTAATTATATCAGTAATCTCCAATGATGTTGCAAGATCAGTCTCCCCAAATGGAATCGACTCGTCAGTGGCCTTCTCGACCTGTGCGTCTATCGTCACTGCGCTTGACCCGAACCAGGACATCTTGTATTGCTAATAATTAAGTGCAGCTGAACAACAAGATAGCGCTACAAGAGGCAAATCAATAACCAATTGTTCCTGTATCGTAAATAATAACTCCTAGTTAGCAGCCACATCCAGACACCAAACATCACGTGAGAGTCACGCTCTCATAAATTTCCTTATTCGGCTTATTTCCAGCATTTCCAATTACATTTCCCGAAACGGTTAATTGTCAACAGAAATCATCTTTATATTCATTATTCATTTCAGAAAATTGGCGCTACAACGAAATCACAAGGTAATGTTTGAATTCAGAATCACTGGTCTTCCCATATATACACAAAAGCTACAGAAAAGACACATCCGTTTGCTATAAACCATCGAAAGAATCAAAAGAGGAATATTGTTATTGAGACATAAATATGGCTACTACACTGGGTCCATCATTTACCACCAATTTTTGGGTATGTATCGAGATGAGATGAATAGTGTGACACTACTAACATCAGTGGAAAACAGGGAAAAGATGATAGAGGATCGGAAGTCGTCGTTAACAGAATGCACCAAGGTGCCCAAACGTGCGAAGAACTAGTAGCATTCTATAAGGAAAGAGTACAACTTGAAGAGGAATATTCTCGTCGTTTGAATGCAATCTCGAAGAAAACAAGAGGAACATTTGAAACAGGGATACTAAGAGAGTCATTTGAAACTTTAAGAAATGAAACTGAACAAATGTCAAGATCCCATTTAAACGAAGCTCGTAAGCTTCATAGTGAAGCCTTGATGAAAGTTGACGCATTTCTATCAAATTTTTTAGCAAGATGCAAACCATTGGAAACCTCTGTGGAAAACATGAGAAGATCAAAATCCAAGTTGGAAATTCAAGTGGCTAGACTTAAAGAAAAATACGCCAATGAAGTTACAAGATATAATGGATTCATTGCGCAGGAGTCGTTATTACTGGGGAAAGAACTAGAGAAGAACCAAGACAGAATGTTCAAACAACAGAATATTGTGAATGAGTTGAGACAAGAGTATCATCTAGCAGTGCAACAACTTGAAGAGACTCAAAAAGTTTGGATCGATGAATGGACTACAACAAGTAGAAAATTTCAAGATTTGGAAACCGAAAGAATTCAATTTGTTGTTTCCAACCTATGGGAATATGCAAATACAGTCTCCACTTCATGTGTTACAGATGATGCCTCTTGTGAAAACATAAGATCCAACTTGGAGCTCTGTGATCCTCAACAAGAGATCAAGACATTTGTTAAGAAATTCAAAACAGGTTCAGAAATTTATTCTGCTCCAAAATTTGTTGATTATTTGAATGGTGATCGTGAAGATTCCGCTAATCCTGTTGTTATTAATGCCTTTGATTCAAGATCTACATCTGCTTCAACTCAAGTGCCAAGTTCAAGATTACATTCTCAACATCATCAACAACAACATCAACAACAACAACAGCCATCAATAGAGACTCACCATTCTTATAACAATACTCACACAAGTTCAATGAACAATGGGAAATTACAAAGAAGACCACCACCTTCCGATGATGGTCAAACTTCAATATCAAATCCGTCATCTGTGGGCACAAATCTTCATAGAGAGGAAAGTGGGTATTCCAATCCAACTTCAATTTCAAGTTTCACAGAAAGTATTGATAGAGATTCAAGATTATCCAAGAACTGGAATTCTCCATCACGTCGTCGTAGTAGAAATTCAGAGTCAAGTGAAACATGGAATAGAAAGAATTCTAATAGAAGATCATTTATTTTGGATACAAGTGATTTGAAACCTAAAAAGAGTACACAAAATTACATGGTCCCATCAAATCAAGATCCATTAAGAGCTACATTAGAAGATTTAAAAGTTGGTGGAAATGGGGATATGAATAAATTCCGTGAAGTCTTGCAAAATACAAATCAACCACAACCATCATCCATGACCGCATCAACAAACATGATGAGACAGAAACCTACAGTGATTGATTTAACAGAGACTCCTGATTTCAACAGTTCAATGTCAAGTCAAAGAACCAATGCCACTACAATAAGACCAAAATCCATGGTTGTGGATTCCAATATCCCTACACAACAAGATACACAGATGAAACGTTCATCATTCCATGCTGGGTTAAGAAGTCAAAGTAAGTCATCTGTAAACTTACATTCAAAAGTTGCAAGTAATGGGTTACCATTAGTGACGAGACAAGGTAGAAGAGTTATTAAGCATGCCAAGGCCATTTTCGATTTCAAGGCCACCATTGGAGAAGAATTGACATTTAATGAAGGTGATATTCTCTGTGTGGTACATATGCAAGATGATGGATGGTGGGAATGTGAAAAATTGGATAATGGTAAGGTAGGTCTTGCACCATATAATTATCTGGAAAAAATATAATCAGTGATTAAGGTTATCCCTTTGTTATTCATTACACGACTCACGAAGTTTTGTTCTTGCTTTTTTGGTTACAATATTTGGACAGTTTTCTTGTTTTTTAATTTATCTAGTTATCTTTTTTTGTCTGCTTTCCGTTCATATCCATAGTTTTTATATATACATGTAATAATTGTTACGAATGATGTAGTTTGAACAAATGTAAAGTATGGGAATATAAAACACCCTTTGTATTTATTATGACAACTAATGTACAGATACCTCACACCAAATTTTCAAATAGAACCAGCAAAATCTGAACAAACACATATGAAGAAAAAACTTATAATACAATCATTTTTAGAGCTAACCAGGTTTAATAAGTACCTCTAATTCTTCTTGCCAACTGGATATCCTTTTGCATGATGGTCACTCTTTTAGCGTGTAATGCCAGGAGATTTGTATCTTCGAATAGACTAACCAAGAATGCTTCAGCAGCTTCTTGTAATGCTAAAATTGCCACAGATTGCCATCTTAATGCCACATCGTGACCCACATATTGCATAGCGACTTCTCGCACCACTCTGGCAAATGGTAATTTGGCAAGCAATAGATCTGTAGATTTTTGAAACTTTCTAATTTCCCGTATAGCTTTTGTACCTGGTTTATATCTTGGTTTCCTCCTTTGAGGTATTGGATCTCCTGGTAAATTTCTATAGATTCCTTCATTCTGTCTTCTTCTTCTATTACTGTTGGGCGTCGATACTCTGGCCATCATGTGTGTTTATGTCTTTGAGGGCAATTGATAGCTATAAGATTCTGTAGAACAATCCCTTGATAATTCAGTACAATCGTTATATGCCCGCGAAATTCTCGGGTTACGCATCTGCAGGGTAAACACAGCCAATTAGACTTCCTAATCGGGTAATAATGGGATTACTGGGCCACATAGGGTGAATTGGCAAGGAATTAAGTAATAAATAAGAAAGGATATCAAAATTAAGCTGATTCATCACATATTGATTAATCTGGGCCTTGAAAGTCCCAAAGCCTCTAAGTCTCTGGCCCATAGTTAAGAGCCTGGTTCGCGCAGCAAAATCTCGAAATCTTGAGAAAAGAAGAATCAAAACAAAAAAGACGTATAGACTTTCGAACAATCAGTGTAATCTTGAGATTGGGATTCAGAAATTTACTGCACAATGGCTCCATTCCACGAGGAACATTTTTTGGTGGGTAGAACACAATATTAAGAGAATACAACCGACTAACAATGCTCCAGATAATATCACCAGGTTCAGAGATAACTTTGGTCCAATTTGGGTTATACGATGGTGTTTTCGCTCCACCAGTGATAGAAGTTCCAACTAAAGTATACAAACACACAACTAAAGAAGGTGCATTCAGCTCTAAAGGTGATGAGAATGATGTGATACATCCAATTCGTCAAGGTCGTATCGTTGACGTTGACGCTTTTAATTTCTTTCTTAAATTAATTTATAAATCAATCTTGTCTAAACATCCTACAGTTAACAATATCCCATTCTTACTTTTATCAAGTGCTGGTTGGTCAAGAATAGACATTGAAAGAATCACACAATACGTCTTGGAGTCCATGGAATTGAACGCGTTTACCATTATACCTAGTGCATTGGCTTCTCTTTATGCCCATGGTTCTCAATCAAGTGCGTTGGTTGTAGATATTGGATTCGATAAGACTGAAATAACGCCAGTGATTGATTATTCTGTGGTGAATCATGCCAAAAAAATCATCAATTATGGTGGTGATGATATCAATAAACATATTTCCAACAATTTATCAAACTTAACACCAACTCAAGTGGAAAGCTTAAAGAAATCAGCAATTTTTGAAGTTTTAAATGACGAAGATAAGAAGAATTCCTTCTTTGGTCATGATGAATTGAAAAAAGATGATTCTGAATTTGATGTTGCAGCTATTGTCACTTCTGGTAGAACAAGAGAAATTTTAGAAGAACGTGAAAAACAAGAGAATGAACAAATACCAAATAGTAAATTAGAGAACAATTCATTTTTGGATGAAGATGGGAATGATGTGTCAGTGGGGAAAGAAAGATTTAAAGGTACAGAAAACTTGATATCACAAATTTCCAAAGGTGTTTATGAATCACTTTCAAAGATTATCGACCTAGGTAAACGTCAAGAAGCCTGGGATCATATCTTGATCACTGGTAAAACCATCAAGATTAAAGGGTTTTTAGACTCTTTGAATGCTCAATTAATTGACGATCATTTAATTGGCAAAGATATTCAAGAAAATCCAGCACAAGCCGCTTTCCAAACTACAACTGCCCCATCATTAGTTTTCAATCAAGTACCAAATTCTATAAAATTTGGTAAGATGCCTGAATATTTCCCTGAATGGAAAAAAATTGGATATGCAGATGCATATTTCCTTGGAGGTCAAATTGTATCTAAGCAAATATTTGGTACAAATAATGAAAATTTTTTTGTCACTAGACAAAGTTATAATGAAAAGGGTCCATTGGCAATTTGGGATACGACTTTTTAAACCTGTGCTATAGATGAAATAAACGTGAAATTAAAAAAAAAAAATTAATTAATTATTAGTGTATTAAGTACTCTAGATGAAAAAATGATTATTCTAATTATGCTCTTGTTTTACCTTTTCAGCATCATGTTGGTAATTTTTCTCCACATTCTCAGATGCAATATCACTCTGTACAGAATTATCCATGGCAATTTTACTCTCATCATCGTTATTACTTGGTTTCTCCTCTGGATGATCTAATTTTTCCCATTTTCTAAAAAAATTCACAAGAATCTGTGCAGTGATGACTTGTTCAGATTGATACAACACCAATGCCACTAGTAATCTACCCAAATACTCGTAATTATCACCGTATTGTGAAGAGATTAATGAAACACCCAATGCTGCTGTCTTGGCAGCACCGCAGAACATCACTGTGATCGTATCTGCCCTGTTGTAATAAAAAGGTCTAAATATTTTGTAAGACCATTTATATATGAATGAGCTTTGATCTGCTGGTTCTGTTGGGAAGAGTTTTTTGATGAAAAAAGGTCTTGCACATAGGTAACAAATCAATGTGAAAAATAAATAGATTCCAATGTTGAAGAAAACAGTGAATATGATTGATGCTTTGGGGACAGATGTGAATGCATCTTGATAGAAAGCCGTGGAGAATGAACTAAACATCACCAAAATCAAACAAAAAGAACTGACTTTATTGAATTTTGTTATTCTTAAAAATTTCTTAGTGTAAACTGGGATAATATTTTGAATCACTTGACCAACAAATAATGGAACGAAAACTGAAAGTCCCAATTGTTTCATAACTTCCTTGTATAATTCTTGAACCGATGTATCAGATGCTGGATTCCCAAATTCCCAACTTGGATTTGATGTATACATCTGTAGCAGAGCTGGTGATAAGAAGGCACCTATAATGTTCCCGATAAACACTTCACATAGACATAATAGGGCATTCCCATTTGCCTGAGTTGTCATAACCACATTTGATGAGACAGTTGTTGGACAAGTACATGTTACCAATAGCCCCAAAAGCACGTATTTATCCATATGTGGATCGTCCACTGATTTGATAGCACTGGCTAAGCCGAACATTATAGCAGATGTAATTAGAAATGAAATTATTAGAATTGTGGTATGAGCTCTCCAGTGACCCATATTCTTCATTAGATCTTTCGTCCCCATTGATAACCCAGATTGTAAAAAGATAACAGCCACTGCACCGTACCCTATAGAGTACTCACCACGGATCAACCCACCATGTCTTGCGAAATTTGGTGCAAATCTAGCGATAACGATAAATATAGCTAATGTTATGAAAAACCACTGCTTGATACAAAATGCCCTGAACCACAACAAGAACTTTATTATAGAACTGGGCTGTTGTTTTTCCGAAATGCTTGTGCTAGACATTTTTCCGTGTAGCCTATAAAACAACCTAAATATTAGGCCAAAGAGGGGAATGCAGCTCTCTTATACTTTGACAGGGTTTTTGGCAACTGGCTGAAACAGTGAAGTGAAAGAAAAGAGTCAAAAGCTATAGATCTTCAGACCGGAAGCTCGGACCGGGAGCACCAGCGGAGACCGGACCGGTGGAGAGACACACACAGGGAACATAACCACTGCCCAAAACAGCACCCGCCAAAGAGAAAGATCTTGAAAACATTAATAAACTACTTCTTCACTCTGAATTAATTAGTTACATTCACCATGATCCCACCAGCGTACAAAAATGCGTTCAAGTATGCCTACAGGACCTCATTGGTGATGGTCTCCTGGATCCCTGTGATGATGGTGTTGAATGAGCATGTCTGCTACGTGGGTAAAATCGAAGGTTCATCAATGAGACCCACATTGAATCCATCCACTAGGCAAACAGATTGGGTACTGTTATGGAAATGGGGTATCAAAAGCTATAATGGGATCAATGTCAACGATGTGGTACTGCTTAGATCACCAACAAACCCGGAAAAAGTGCTATGTAAAAGAGTGAAAGGTGTACAAGGTGATACAGTTTTAACAAGATATCCTTATCCAAGAGAACAATGTCATATCCCAAGAAATCATCTTTGGGTAGAAGGTGATAATTTGCATTCGATAGATAGTAACACTTTTGGACCTATTAGTACAGGATTGGTTATAGGGACAGCTACAAGAGTTATATTCCCATTTTCGAGATGGATGGAAATACCCAATGGTGGTCGTGAGGCTAGGATATCCAAACTGGAAAGCTATGTGGACTAGAGATAGGAACTGAGATCATATATAAACTTACGAAGATACGTTGCATGATGAGAGAAGGATTCCTTTGTAGTGTATTATAGTTGAAAAGGAAAAAATATTTGAACAATAGTATATCATGATGATGATCAAACCCGCGAATTTTACCCAGTTCCTCCGCGAATTCCCAGCAAATTCCCACATCGTCGAGATTGAAAAAAAAGTGAAAAAAGTGAAGCTAACTAAACACACAATTAGGTCAATTAAAATAATTATCCTTAACAATGTCCAAGATCGAAGAATTACCAGAAGAAATCCCACAAGGTGCTGAAGTTTCAGTCTTCTCCAAGAATGAAAAAAAAGCTAGAGCTTTAATTGCCAAATTAAACTTGAGAAAAGTTGATGGTATCTCAAGAGTTACATTCAGAAGAAAAGGTAACCAAATCTTTGCTATTGATCAACCAGATGTTTTCAAATCAGCTGCTGGTACTTTCATTGTTTTCGGTGAAGCTAAATTAGAAGACTTGACTGAAAGATTACAACAAGCTCAAGCCGGTGCTGATGCTGCTGGTCATGAAGGTCATGATCATGATCATGAAGAACCAGCTCCAAAAGACCCAGCTTCAATCACTGCTGATTTACAAGCTGCTTCATTAAACGATAAGGCTGCTGCTACCGAAGAAGATGATGGTGAAGTTGACACTACTGGTTTAAAAGATGGTGATATCGATTTAGTCGTTGAACAAACCGGTGCTTCAAGATCAAAAGCTGCTAAAGCTTTGAAAAAACATGATAGTGATATCGTTAATGCCATTATGGAATTATCATCATAAGTTTTTTAAACTACTAGATATGAATGGATATTAATTTTCCTAGATTTGTTGTAGACCTTATACATATTCAAGATCTCCCAGTTGTACCTGGTTTGGATTCAATAGTTTCAATTTGATCAGGTGTAGCTTCAGACTCAACTTCCACAACTTTATCACTTATTAAAGGTGCATCGGTACCATTTAACAAACCACAACGAGGACATATATATTTAACAACATCAGGTAATTGACCCGGTGGTGCTAATCCATTATGTGTTAAACAATTGGCACATATCAAGGCATATCTATTCTCTGGACTTAATTCATCTGCACCAACAACGCTATCTATTATTGAGTCATACCAATGACGTTTCCCTTCAGGATACGGATTAAACCTTTGTGCTTCATTGTTTCCCTCAAGGGATAATTTTTTAAATTCTTCCAATTGTTTCTGTTTGGCTAATAACTCTTCGTCAACTTGTGCATTTAAATCACCACCATCAGCAAATCTAGTTAATAAAGCATGTGTAGATTGGAAATTTGTTTTAGTTTTCAATTCTTCAATTTTTTCATCATGTTGAGATTTTAAATGTTCAATATGACGTTCCACTCTAGTTATCCTGGTGTTATAATATAGATTTATCAATTTGGCTAATATTGCTATAATAATCGGAGTAGCCACAATTCCAACTAGCTCAATTGGTTCATAATTGTTGATATCTAATCCCGATCTCACAAGGAAATAGAGCAATGTGAAAAGATAAGCTATTGTACCGTATATGATAATGAAACTCTTATGATGACGTTGTTGATATTTAAAAGTTCCTATACTTCTTTCATGTTTGGATATTTTTGATGATAATTTAGAAAGTTCCCTTTCGAAAATTGCAGGGTCAAAATCCTTGGACTTGAGAAATGAAAGCCATGCCATTATTTAATGATATCGTAGAGAATCTCTGCGTTTCTTGCTGGGGTTCAAACTAAATTATGACATATTTTATATGATTACATCTGGTCAAGTTTTTGAGATTTGTATGACAATAAACAGCGGGGCTACACAACCATAAGCACAACCAAACATTAGAATTGTTTTACTCTGAAGGCTCGAAAGTGCTTGGATATAGGGATATCCATCATGAAGAGTAATGTCAAAATCACCTACTTTTCTAGGGTTTTAATACTAAAATTACCAAAATATTCAGATATATGGCTTTTACAGATCTCACGTAATTGAAGCTCATCGCGACCTGAAAAATTATATCTAGAAAACGCGTAGTAATACTTTACTTTGATCAAATTCACAATAAAGCCATTACTCAAAACGAAATGCCCTCGATCGAAATAGACTACTCAAAGACTCAAGCCACTGCTACACAGGAACCACCAATCGTTGCAAGCACGCCCTTGGGTAACGTCATGTTGGAGATTCAAGGTGAATTAGTCCTACCACCATCCAAACCAGTGGGTTTAACACCTGAAGAAGAGGCGAAATATGTCCAAATCGACGAAATTAGACACGCTGCTCGAATTGGTCGCTTGGAAATAGAAGGAGATAGGGCTACGCTGTACATTGGTACCTCGCAGAGGTTATTAGGTGATGTGAAGCAATTACGTCCTCCTGTTGGTGTGTTGAAATTTCCCGAGGATTCACAAAATGGGAAAGTTCAAATGGTTGATATTATTAAGAAGAAGATAATCTTTACAGGGAGACCATTACCAATCATGTGAGCATTTATTTGCAGAAAAAGCTATTTCTTTCAGGTCTCTTTATCAATTAAATCTTCAATGATTTCATTAACATTCTCACCTTTTTCCAATTTGGCTTTGATCTGAGCTTTTTCAGAATCATCTTGCTTTGTGACAACTTCTTGCTTTATTGCTTCTAGTTGTTCCAATGCAGGTTTAGCAGGTTCAGCTGCAGCTGGAGCTTTTTCCAATTTTGGTGGACTTTCAATTTTTGGTTTAACATCTTGCTTTGTATGTGATCCGTCTCTACTCCAACCTGTTTTGAACAATGGATTTGGATCAAATCTTGGGAATGGATGTGCCTCGGTATTGAAGACAACTTTATCCAATGGTAAGACATCTTCATTATCATCAAATAATAAATACAAATATTTCAATGTTTCAGCCAACCAGAATGATTCCATATTATCTCTTTGCTTTGCTGGGATCGATGTGACATCAGATAATGAAGTATAAGCACCATCAGCAGTTTTAGTATGTTTAACAAAACTTTCAAATATTTTCCAACCCCATTCTCTGTAGATTGGATCCTTAGTGATTCTGTACAAGATGAATAAGGATTCCACAGTCTCAGGTCTTTGTAAATTATGTTTATCCAATGGTTTAATAAAAAAATCCTGATCTGCACCAGGATGATCATTGAAAACAACAATTTCAGGTGATAACCCAGTAGCAGTACCTTCATAAGTTTTCCAACATGAATGTGTAATCTCTTTACCTAATGTGAAATCTTCCTCTTTCAATGGGGTCCAATCACCAGATTTTCTTGCAGTGTTGATATCTACCCCACCAGTCGCACCTAATGCAAAAGAACCACCAATGAAACAAACCAAATGATCCATCTTGTTGGATAATGGACCATTAATACCTCTTTCTAATTCACCAAAATATGCTAATCCATTTGGCTGAGATTTACGTAATAAGTGTTTCTTAATACCATAGTTGGATTCCTGGTAAAGCGTATTATAGATTGGTTCTTGACCTTCAGTTTGTAAATACTGTTTCAACAAGTATTCATAGTAAGAATCACCTCTTGAACCTAATCTAATCAAATTACCTTGATATTTACCCGTATCTGGATGAACATAAATTGGTACTAATCCATCAGTTGGACTATTCTTATCCAAGATTTTCATAATGTTTTCCACTTTTTCCCAATATAGACTTTCACCAGTCAATTTGGATAAATATTTAAATTCTAATTGTAAAGTGGTCACCTCTGCAGTAGATGAAGCACCATTATCAACATGGTTTCTAACACCTCTTTTGGTATGAAGATTAACACTTGCATAGGGCAATCCAGAGTTTGATTCAAACCCACCAAGAATTCTATTAGCTAAATCGACAGCTTTGTCTAAAAACATATCATTTTTGGATAGATAATGAGCTGATAATAACCCACCAACCATTCTTATAGTGGTTTCAAACACATTCACTTCATAATCCATATCGTAGTTCAATTCGTTTTCAACCCATGCCTCTGCGGTCTTGAACTCTTCCTCAAGACCCATAATTAACATTGTATCTAAAGAATCCACAATGATCCAACCCAATGGGCCTGGTCCCATATTTTCACCCCTATGACTCAATGGATGGTATACATCTTTCCCCCATGCGTCGTTTTCATAATGTTTCCATGAATCTTTGAACGCTTGCTTCACCTGTTCTTGTTTCTCACTCCAACTCAGCGCATCGGCACTGTTACTGTTAAAGCCAAATTCAGCATCTCTCAAGAACGTTCCAATGTAGTAACACGTATAGAATGCCAGCCCTAAGATGAAGGCTTTGAAAAACATGGCTCTTTTCCTCCCAGAGACGCGAATGGACCCGTGGTGTTGCTTGTTTAGCGGTTTATCCTTGTACAATGGTAACTCTGACTGTGAAGCACCTGTGAATGGAGATGTGTTCTTCAATGCCTTCCAAACGGAATCTTCTTTTGCGCGCTGGTGTCTTATTCCAAAGGAAGGCTTCACTTCTGGCAGTCTGAAGCTCATATAAAAGGCAGCAAAGTGGGCAAAAGGATTCACCAATAGACCTCTTTTCAGCTGGTTACTTGATATTCTCTTGATGATGATCTCTTGATTTGACCAGATGTTCACATGGAATCAAAATTCGCGGGCTCCATTTTTTCTCGCGAATTACTATCTTCCGGAGATTTAAATTTCAAAGAGTCATCACAGATCAAGATCAAAAGAGTTGTTCAGCTGGTAAAGGAAGAATGCTTGAAATACCATCGCAGGAGATTGGTGCGCCAATTCCAAACAACACTCCACACGCTGTTTCTGTGACTTTGCCCACTTGGGAAGCCACTGTCGGCTATGAAGAAGGCCAGAAATGGGTTACATCCAAGATGAACTCTGGTTATCCAAGATTTTTCATTCATTCCAAGATTCAGGCCCTGTGTAAACACATTGAGGAGAAATTCGGTAGAGAAGATGAAAGAGCATGGTGTTTCGCAAGTTATAACGTTGCTAAGCGTTGCAGAGCTTTCATTAAAGAAAAAAGTGAAAATTCACCAAACGTTCGTATATTACAATTGAGAACACCACCTCCAAAGACCAAAGAGGAAGAAAGTTATAGAAAAGAGGCCAAAATTGCTGTTGTTTTCGCTCCAAGTGCTGATTGGGGTATTGCCAAACAGTATTGGCAACATTCTGGTGAAGGTATTTCATCACGTATGGGAGAATATGTTTTACAAGAATTACAAATTGCAGAGAATAATTTAGAAGAAGATAAAGATAAGGAATATAAGATGTTTATCGAGGAAAGATTTGGAAGAAATTTGAATTTGAGTTTTGTAAATGAAGCAAAGACAGCATTGAAAAGACGTATTGCTGGTACTATAAAGGATGAATCTGATTTAGATTTAAACCAAAGAGTTGTTTGTGAAAATGATATCTATTTATATCCAACAGGGATGGCATCTATTTTCAATGCATTTTTAGCATGTCAGGATACCCAACCTGCAAACAAATCAGTATGTTTTGGGTTCCCATATGTTGATACATTAAACATTTTGAAAAAATTTGGACCAGGTGTTCATTTTTATGGATTTGGTGATGATGATTCATTAGTTGAATTTGAAAAATTACTTGAAAGTGGTGAACGTATCTTGAGTTTTTTCTGTGAATGTCCTTCAAATCCATTGTTGAAAACACCAAATTTACCTAAAATTCATGAGTTATCTTTAAAATATAAATTCCCAGTTGTTGTGGATGAAACTGTGGGTAATTTCTTAAACATTGATGTTTTGCCATATGCAGATATTGTGGTTTCATCATTGACTAAAGTTTTTTCAGGAGATTCAAATGTTATGGCTGGTTCCTTAGTCTTGAATCCTTCTTCAGAATTCTACACTAAATTTACTGAATATTTCCAAAATGAATATGAAGATATTTTTTGGGCTGAAGATGCTATTTACCTAGAGAGAAATTCTAGAGATTTCCAATCAAGATCTGCTAAAATTAACAAGACAAGTGAAGCAGTTGTCGATACTTTCAATAAATCAGCATTGGTTAAAGATGTTTTCTATCCAACTTTAGTACCAAGTAAGAAATATTATGATATTATCAAAACAGAAACAGGTGGATATGGTGGGTTAATAAGTCTTGTTTTCCATAATCCAAAAGCTGCTCGTGTGTTTTTCAATGAAATTTCTTTATCAAAAGGACCAAGTTTAGGTACAAATTTTACATTGGCATGTCCATATGCAGTGTTAGCACATTATACTGAACTTGATGAAGTGGAACAATGGGGGGTTGATAGAAATTTGGTTAGAATAAGTATTGGTCTAGAAGATCAAGATGAATTGATTAAAGTTTTAGAACATGCTTTGAATTTAGCAGCATTGGAATAATTCTTATATATAGTGTATACTTCAACAGTACATTTTTTTTTTAATTCTACAATAGAAAATTTAATATGTATGCCTATCCATTGAATATTTGTATATGAATTGATGATTCTTTTTTTGTCATTAAACGCATCTCTAATTTATCCCATTAAACCTTGATTTCCAATTCAATTGGAATTGAGAGATAATGAAATTGTGTTTTTCAGTTTTTTAAGTTTGTAATTTGTAGTGTATTTTGTAATTTAGAATTGATAAATTTATTCTTTGAATTCAACTGGTTTTTCACCTCTAGCAAAACGTGGATTACGTGGGTCATTAACGAATTCTTTAGTACCAGCACTAAATTCAGCAGCTTTACCAACACCATAGAAAACAATGGCACCACCGACAAAGAATGGCCATAAAGGTTTTAAGATTGGAGTGTTATATCTCTTGATGACAGCCATTGTAAAGATTGTTGTTATTGAATTGACAATGTAATAAGATCAATATCAAGAGCTTTAGGTGTGAAAACTGGTGTTTATTCAGGAGTTTTTCGTTGGAAATTTGAGCAGCGAATGAAAATAGTCAGAAATTCGCGAATAAATTCGCGGATGGAGAATCAAGAGACCGGGTGATCAATTGGTGAATCACGTGAGTATCATGTGACTGCATCAATTTCCGCGGCGAGCCGTTGGATTAATAGGATGTTGATCGAATTATAGGTTCCAGGTATGCCTAGGATTTGAGAAAAATCAGTAAATGATGTAGTTAATCCAGCGAAGAGACTCCTATGTATCGTGAACACATTTACGAAAGAATGACTCATGAAATACCCATTTTATTGTGTTTAAAACGACGCCGGCGTAGGGGCGCGAAAAGCCAGAGATCACCAATATGCATCTTATCTATGTATAGGTCAACGCCGTAACTGTGGGAGAGTGAAGAGCTGAGCTATTTAAACAGGTCATTTCCCATCTTTCAGAAACTCATTGTTAATCGTAGTATACCAAACCATTACTTAAACATATTTATCAAATAATGGTACAAAGCTTATCAGAAGATCAGTTCAAACAGCAAGTTGTCTCACTCTATACCGATGTCATTGGTGAGAAAATTGGTGGTAAAGTGCTGGGGTTCAGCGATGAATGGTTCGCAGCTGCTGAGAACTTGATCAAACCAAAACCTCCAATCAGAGACGCTACAAGGTTCACATACGCCGGTGCCTGGTATGATGGTTGGGAAACAAGAAGACATAATACAGAAGAAGCTGATTGGGCTATCATCAAGTTTGGTGTCTCAAGTGCTAAAATTATTGGTACCGAAATTGACACTGCTTTTTTCAACGGGAACCATGCTCCAGAGATTACAGTGGAGGCTACAAATGTTAAAGATGGTGAATCTTTAGACAGTGCCAAATGGGATATAGTTATTGATAAGACAGAATGTGGTCCATCGCAAAGACACTTCTTCAAGAGAGATTCAATAACTGAAAAGGCATACACACATGCTAGATTAAAACAATATCCAGATGGTGGTGTTGCAAGATTCAGACTTTATGGTACAGTGATTCCACAATTTGATGGTATAACCACCTCAAGTATTATCGATTTGGCATCAGTTGAATATGGTGGTGTTGCTGTTAAAGTATCTGATCAACATTTCGGTAGTGCTGATAACTTGGTTCTCCCAGGCCGTGGTCACGATATGAGTGATGGTTGGGAAACTAAGAGATCAAGAACCCCAGGTCATGTAGATTGGGTAATCATCAAGCTTGGTGCAAAGACCGACATTAGTGAGATTGTGATAGATACAGCTCATTTCAGAGGTAATTTTCCTCAAAAGGTTCAATTGGATGGGTTATCTACCAATGAATTGATTCCAAATGAGGATGACTCACATTGGGAAACCATCGTGGAACCAACAAAGACAAGTGCTGATAAAGAACATTCATACAAGGATTTTGTCAATAAGAATGCCTATACACACGTCAAATTGACAATCATTCCAGATGGTGGTGTCAAGAGAGTCAGAGTCTTTGGATCAGTGGCTAAATGATCACAGTGTCTGGTACATCTGTATAGCATCAATAAATTAAACGATCATTGTTGATAATATTTGTAGTCGGAGCTCCATTTATTTTTCTGATCGGTATAAAAAAAATTATATACGGGCTCATCGATCTTGAGCTCTGTTAAGTTTAAGCACAGAAAAACAATGGACCAACTGATAAACAAATTGTACCAAAAGGTACCCATAATAGAAGTGGAGATACCCACAGAGATAGAGGCAAATTTATTGCTAACCACGCTCACAGAGATCTCGCAGGAGAATCCATACTATGTCAAGACTTTCCTCAATAAGCTATTCAAGACAGATATATACCAAGATGAATTTTTTGAGCTGTTTAGTGATATTATCCATGCAAATCCTCGGGCTGTCACAGATCCTGAAGTTATAAGGTACAATATCAATGGGACAAGTATAAATATAAGGGAAACACCAAGAGCCATAAGTGGAGCCGGAACCACTGGGTTAAGAACATGGGAAGCTGCTTTATACTTTGCCCAATATCTCTCTGAGAATCCGGCTATACTGGATCAAAAATCGATATTAGAGTTAGGAACAGGTACAGGGCTTATAGGCCTGTACTCATTATTACAAACAAAAGTTACACTGAAAGACCTGATCATTACAGATGGTGATAGTTCATTAATCCAATCTTTAGGTGAGAATTTCCAACTAAACAACTTGGACTCTCAACAGACTAAATGTCAATCTTTATGGTGGGGTGTTGATCCAATACCAGAGGGAATAGACACGATAATAGCGGCAGATGTCACATATGATTCATCAGTGATTCCAGCATTGGTACAATGCGTTGGTGATGGACTAAAACAGGGCGTTGTGGATGTTTATATCGCTGCGACGATTAGAAACGAGGATACAATTAAAGTGTTTGAAAAGGAGTTGAGTGAAAAGGATCTGAAATGGGTAGTTGTTGATAAGTGTCAAGTTCCTGGTGATTTGAAGTCTAGTGTCTTTTACGCTAAAACGACACCAGAGATACGTATATATAAGATCGATTTATCTACACGCTGAAACCATCATGGTCATATCCAAAAAGTCCCGTGTATTTGAAGTATTAACTTACCAAAGTATTGTAATTGCAACGTCAAATAAGTCTTTCTCAAATACCAATCAAAAACTTTGACGTACGTGAACCTTCAAGTGATCCATCAACAATATTTAAGGAAGAGCCAATATTTGTAATAGCTTTTCAGAAAAATCTAAAGAACTGGTACATGTACTATCAGACACTGTAGAGAAACCCCATTGTATTGAGTACGCGCACCATTGGGAATGATAATTTATATCAGTAATAATTCGAATATATTGACAAAAAACCCTTACAAGTTAAATGGCCTAAAAGTTGAAATCACAAAATTAAAGAATCATGACGACAGATATTCAAAGAAAAACAACCAATACATCCGTGATATATCTCATGCCAGAATTCAAAACTTTTTCATGTACAAGCGTTGTGAGAATTATGAAGCATTGGATCATGATGAGTCGTGAGTCGTGAGTCGTTTCAACGAATTTTCGCGACTGCGCGAATTTGGATTAAACGATCTGAAAAGTAAACAAAGAGATTTGAACACAAACAAAGGATCAAAATCTAGAAATCGGTTTAGAGCAACCAGGATATTTACAAGGGGATATTTATATCACACAATTCAAAAAACACTAACATGTCACTGGTGGAGAATACGAACACAAACAAGGAGAACATCCCTATCAAATCGTTTTCCAAAAGAACGCATAATGAAGATCAACAGGCAACGGGATTGAAACTAGAACAAGACGTTGCGAGACTTGAGAGGCTGTATAGAGAAGAAGTACTTAAGTATCAACACTCATTGAATGAGCAAGAGAAGCTGGAGCTTGATCTCTTGAAGAAGGAGAAAACTATACTTGCTCAACAACAAAACATACAAAATTTATCAGATTTAAACAAGAGTCTTAGTAAGAAGCTAAGTGGTGAAGTCAGTTATTATGAAAGTATAATCAACAACTATAAGAAAATGGAAAGAGAATGGGATGAAAAAGTGAATAAATTGAAACATGGACATTTGAAATTTGAGCATTTGTTGAAAAAGAAGAATGATGAGATTTTGGAGATTAACCAAGAATTGGAGATTACAAGAAACTCATTGGATGATAAAGATTCTGAATTGAGCAGGATGCGTAATAAAGTGAATTTAACAATGAAAAGACTAGATGATTTAGAGGCATCAATACCAGAACAAAGAGGTGAGCCGTTACACACATTCACTAATCTTGACGCCGATTCATCCGATGAAGATGAATTGAGCTCAATCATTGCCAATGAAGAAGAGGAAGAAGAAGAAACTGGAAACATCTTGGGTGACAGTGATGGTGAGGGATCAACCCATCAATTTGATATAACTGATAACTCATCAAGCCTGGCAAATGAATTCAATGATCAAATCAGTGAGAGTAGGAAAACTATGAAGAAATACCAATTTGAAATAAAGTCACTCAAAAATGAAAAAACACAGCTATATAACTATATCAACAAGCTTTTGAAGAACAGGCCGGCTCCAGATCAGAATACAATTTTGAAAGAAAAGTTGGTCAAGAGAAAGATCTTGAGAACTATCTCAGTGAATCAAGCAAATCAACCAAGACACTCTCCAAATGCTAAAAAAGGTAAAAGAGTCATATCAAACTATATCAACTTCAAAAACTATGGTACGGTAAGTCGAAGATCTCTGTTGCATTCAAGTGAGAACTATGCACAGAATAGTGATGACGAGGAAGATCAAGTTGATGAAGATGAAATTAGACTCTTGGGGAACCAGAACTTCGGTCGCTCTACTTTCAAGGAGTCTTTGCTATTGATGAACCCATTGAAATATCTTATAACTTCAACATCCTCCAGCAGTGGTGAGCAGATGGATCTCGCAGACATTGACTGAACAATAAACAGGCACAAACCAAATCTCAAACTTTATCGGCGTCTACACATAAATTATTTCTTTTCCGGATCGTGCATTATCTCCGTAGGCGTTATTTTTCACCGCGCTGTGCCCATACTGAAATGTAGAAATCTGTACCTTTTAAAAATGGACTGACTTTTTTTTAAACGTACGATCGAATGTTATTTTATTTATTCTGTGCTCGTAAACTGTGATAAACTGGTGTATAAAATGTCAAAGGTATTTAAGTTGGTATGTTCCCATCAAGCCTGAATGGTGTCAAATCATAAATGAGGGTTCAGTTTATAATTTCATTTGCACTTTATTATTGACCTAACTACATCCTTTATACCCACACATATACAACACAACACATATATACCAAGATGGCATTAAGAAACTACATGTATTATAAGCATGAAGATGGTTTGAAAGATAAGATTGCCCATGGTCTTAATGAAAACATCAATACTAAAAACATAACACCAAGAATTGTGGAAAGTACACCTGTATTATTACAAAAAGCAAAACGTTTAACACCAACACAATTAAGAAAATTAGAAAGGCTTAAATTAGAGGAAGAATATCGAAGAAATGATGATGATCAAAAGGGTGATGATGGTAATTGATATCCTGTTTAAGGAACCAAGAAGGGTCCATAACAACAAGGGCAAGGGTGAAGAAAGTTGATGATCAAGATCATACGAGGAAGAATGAAATTGCATATGATATACCCAATTTAACGGGGTCAAGTCAAAGGGAAAATGAGGATATATTATAGATAGGTCAATGTCCAAGTAACGAATAATGAAATAAAAATTAATGGATTGATTTTGTAGTTACAATAGAGTTGCAGTCATTAACATTATATGTTCTTCCTGTATAATTATCAAGTTTAGACGTTGTGGATACCATCCAACTTGTATTTACAACACATCCCTTCATGACAAAATGATTCTATTTCTTCAAAAATTAGTCAATTATAATGATCTACAAATGCTAAAAGCACTGATTCATATTGAAAACAATATATTATATTGAATAAACAATTCCATATTCAATTAAGATATTCTTATCTTCTGACACCCATCTATCAAAAAATTCACAAAAACTGTAAAGATTCCAGACGAGTTCTTATAAATAAGTCTTTATTCTCTCCATCAATAATCACGATTGATATAAAACGGTAGTAATATTTATTCACGTACTGTCTAATATGATGGATTGGTACTTTAGGACAAAGTAAAGAATTAAAATATGAGTAAAAGGTTTAAAGTATAGAAAATTTTTCCCATATTTATGTTATTTTTTCATTGGTGTATGGATGTTTTATTAAAAGTTTACTTCACTTTTTTGTTAGGGCATAAAATTTCTAGCGCGTTGGGTCCTAAAGTGGTATTACGAGCCTACAATATCACGTGCATTGGCTCGAAACTTACATTATTTTTGTTTCAGGGCACGCACAGCATGACTGATATTTCAACTTCAAACTTCAAACCTGGAGAAATACAGCAAACTTACGCAGATGTTCTTGATTGTTTATTGTTTAAATCGCTAATTTTGGAGCATTTAGACGATACTACTATTGTTTGAAAGTAATCAGGGGGATATTGGATTAAGCTGCCGCGGGAATTAGCATTCTACAGTGCAGCCAATTGTTAAATATAGTATATAGTATATTCTTATCTACATATCATGGACTTACATCCCACTCAACCTTATTTGCAGAGTAACGAAGCTGAGTGTGGTAAATGTGGTACAAGTAGAAACCGCTATAGAAGCTCGAGCAATCAACAATCAGTTTCCCAAATAAACCAATCGGATGCCTGGGGGTTAACTTCTTGTTTGGATAAAAGCCAGCTGGTCATATCTGGATAATCAACCAATAGATACAAGAGATGTTTAACATATGATTACAATTTACAACTCTGGGCTTTTGATCACGACTTGTTGGGGATACTGTTTGTCCGAAATGGGCTTTTAGCTCACTCCCCCTGTTTGTAATTTTCCACGGCGTAGAAGGAGTCCTACAAAATTTCACACTCGTTCCTGCTGGAACCTGGGGCAGATTTACCAAATTCACGGGGAACTTGGAAGAGCTTAGGCAGAGGAAAGTTTACTGGAGCTCAAATCGCTTGTGTAAGTTGAAGCACGTTTGTTTCAATTGGCGAGTCCGATCAAGATATCAAGCGCAAACTCTAATGTGCTCAGGAGGGGCATTCCCCATATACCAGCCCTCTTTTGGTGATATTGGCCATGCTAAACGGTTGCGATTGTTGAATAGGCTAAGGGATAAGGTTGTAGACACAATGTAGAACGAGCTTCATAAGCATGATGTAGCCATCTCGGTAGTCAATCATCCACCACATATCTCCATATTATCTGGCCAAAGTAACAAAGAATGACTCCCGGGGTCGCCACTTGCTAGATTCATCTAAACGCGTCACGACAGGGCCTAATTGTTGTCCAGTAGTTATTGTCCATCTATTATGCCGGCTACGTCCTTGGCTTCTGCTAATTTGAACGTTGTTTCAGCCTCTCCCAAGGGATAACCAGCGCTCTGTCTGAGTTTCCTGCCTAGCTCTCATCAGCTCTGCCTAGCGATACCCACCCGTGCGGCAACCAGGCGGGCGCTAATTTTTTGGAAACCCAGTTTCGGAGCAGAGAAAAGAAATGAACCGCCCGTAATTTTTTACTAAACAAAAAAAAAATCACCAAATTGAATCCAAAATTAAAGGTGCTGCTGACCATTATTCTGATAAAGGGAAAACTTGACTTTTCCATTTGTTTTTCCTTCTCTCATTACAGCTATATTGAACTTTTGATTACATTCCTCAAAATCATCCACAAATCAAGAGCTATACCATTAGGAACATATTTTATTCACATCAAGTTTTACATTCTAAACATACTTCTCATCTCATTCAAGAAAAAGAAGGTTTAAATCATATTTGAAAAACTTCACCGGAGACACGAGCTTACAAACTAATCGTGTAACAAAATCACATTATCTCTGAGAAGGAGAAAACCCCCCATATTTTGATTTGTCTTATAGAGTCCACGATTCTCCATGATAGGTATGCCTACGCCAACTTCCGGAACATCAAGCATATCCCCAAATGATGATTTGATAGGGTCTGCTTCACAATCACCAAACTTCTCTACAACGTCCACTTCTGCTCCACCATCCAGAAAATCGTCTAAACAATACCAGCAGTCCGTCAATGGATTTGCACCTATTCCTAAGAAGTCAGCCATCATCAAGACGGATAAACCTAGACCGCACATTTGCACAACGTGTACCAGGGCTTTCGCACGCTTGGAGCATTTGAAAAGACATGAACGCTCACATACAAACGAAAAACCGTTTCAATGTGCCGCTTGTGGTCGTTGCTTTGCCAGAAGAGATTTGGTATTGAGACATCAACAGAAATTGCACACGTCATTAAACACAAACGATACCAATCATAAGGATTTCAAAAAGGGCGAGAATGAAAATATTATTACAAATTTTGGCAATAAAGAGGTGAGCTTACCTACAAAGGGCGAACCCATTCCGGAAGACCCTAAGCCACCAAGACAGAGAAGAGGCTCGCAGCAGCGTAAGCCCTCTGTGCCACATCTCAAACATCACCAGAGCCAAAACTATACACATGAACAAACACAGCATCAAGAACAATCTCAAGTGGCTCCTTCGTTGGATAGCTTCAGCTTCCAGGGGAACAGTAGTTATGGTGGCAAGAGCTCGATAGATTCTGCATTTGATGAGCATTCCACATTGTTCAAGCACGCTGAGAATTTGAAGCAGCAACAACATCATGAAGAGAATCAACAACATCATCACCATCCTCATGCTCAACCTCCAAAGAAACGTCACCGTCACAACTCGTTCAGTGCAAGCTCTACAATGTCTTACACCAAGTTTGATAATCAAGAATCATTCCATAACGAGCATGAATTACCTGAAGCGCCTCATCAAGTAGGATTTGCTACACCTCAATTGACAGCTCAAGAATTAACAAACAAGGCGCTGATGAGTGGGTTTGATTTAAATGCATTGGGATTACAACATGAAATTGATGATTTGGATTTGAATATGAGTGCTACGGGGGCAAATAGTAGAACAGAGACACCAGCTGTGAGTAATGGTCAACAGAGTCATCATGGTAATGCTGATTATTTCCAAACTCATAACGGTACTACACATAATCTGAACGCGGGGCCAAGTAGTCATAGTCAATCAAGGGTAAGTACACCTTATCAATTCAATTTCACCCCAGGTGGGAATATGATTGACATGCCTATCCTTAATGAATATTTACATCTAGGTGGTGCTGGTGGTGGTGCTGGGTTTATACCCAAAAACTCAAATGTCAATATGAATCTATTCAACAATAACTCTGTGGCGCCTTCACCAAATAATCATTCAACTGCTGATGCTGGTTCATCTATAAATGCACAATTGAATCATATATCTACAAATACTTCAAGTTCAATTCATGATAGTTCAAGTTCACCTGATGATTGGCTAGGTGAATTTATAAATACACCTTTTGATCAAAATTTTACATCAAATGCTAAAAATTTCAATTCAATTGGATTCATACCAAGTGTTTCACCTACAAACTCACATAATTCATCAATGTCACATCCATCACATCAAATGAAAGTGGAAACTCCTCAAAATAATAATTTCCAATCTGGGAATAGTCATACAAGTGGTTCAATACCTGGTTCATTAGGTGTATCCACTCAAAACACACCAAATCCACAAATTACAAATGCTCAAGTATTGACAAATAATGATATCCCATCTTTATTTAGATCTAGACAAATTGATTTGTTCAAGAAGGAGATTGAAAATAATGAAGATATCAAGACTCAAATTCCATTATTTACTGCAAATTTACGTGAAACAATATTGAATTTGAACAATCTGAATGATTCACAATTCCCATCATTAACTGAACTGAACCAATATGCAACATTGTACAAGACTGAATTTGACAAGTATTTCCCATTTATTCATCTACCTTCTTTGAAATCATCAATTGATAACTATCCAATATTGTTATCAATTGCAGCTATTGGTGCATTATACGGGTTCCACTCTACACATGCGATGTTGTTGTTTAATATTGCAAGATTTAGAATTCATGAGTTTTTGGAACATGAAAAATCATTTAGAAATAATAACAATATACCAATTTGGATTTATCAAAGTATGGTTTTATCTATATTTATTGGGATTTTCAACAATGATTTATCCATCACCAAAACAATGACAATTATGTTAAATTCATTAATTGAATTGATTAAGTTGACTTCATTGAATTTACCATTGGAAAATTTTATAACACCACCTCCAATTATTGATAATTTACAAAATACTTCTGATGCAGTTTTGGAACAAAATTATAAATATTTCATCTTGGCACAAACAAGAATTAGAACTTGTCATACGGCATTGTTGATTTCAAATCTTTTCACTTCATTAATTGGATTAGATTGTTCATTACATTCCATTGACGTTAATTGTGGTATTCATTGTAAACAAGAATCATTATGGGATTGTTCAACTTATCAAGAATGGGCTGAAATTCTACAAAAAGAGAATTATGTTATTGACTCAAAATTTGCATTGATTGAATTATCAAATGGTAATACTTCATATACAAATTGTTTGACATATTTAAGTATGAATAATTGTATCTTAGCTGAAGATGATCATTTAAACAAAAAATTACAAATGAAAACATTATTATCGTTATTAATGTCTATTCATGAAAAAATTTATCAAGAACGTGCATTATTGAAAAATGAAACTAATGGAGTTATTAAGGCTACTAAATGGAGAATGAATTCAAGACCTGTATTGGAAAGTTTAATTAAGAGTTGGGAAAGTTTGTACATCAAAAGTGGTGGTGTTTTATATTTACAAGATTCAAATCTTTCGGTTATTTATAATAAGGATCCAATGTTGAGGTTAATTTTACCATTGTTATCATTCGCCAAAATTAGAAAATGTATCCATTTAACACCAATTATTGAAAAAATATGGAAAAAGGATTGGGAAGGTATGAATGATACTTTAAAACATTTAAATGATGATCCAGAAGCTTTAAAAGATGCTACAAATTATGCATTGGATATTGTCAACTTGTGGATTGATTATGTTTCTATTGTTAAAGATGCAGAGAAAACATCCATTAGAACTCCAATTTTCTTCATCACTTGTATTTTCACATCATTATTAATAATTGCAGAATTTTTATTAAGTGTGGAAAGATGGGCACAAAATTTTGGTACTAATCCAATTTATCTTAATGCAGTGGAACGTACACTTTGGTTACGTTCTGAATTGATTTTCAAGAAAATTGAAAACAACTTGATTCTTAATGATAACAATAAGACTTATGCTGAATTTTTAAGATTAGAAGCTAAAGGTGCATTAGATGTGGAAACACTTGATGATGAATTAGCGAAAAAGGCAATGAATCCAAATACTGATATTGATGAGACAATTAAAGTGATAAAGGATGCAAGATTATCCTCTAGAGGCTTATATATGGGTGTTAGAATTTTAGCCGATGCACCAATTTGGCCAATTGCATTGTTATTTGCTCAAGCTTTAAAATCAAGAGCTATTCACATCTCTAAATCACAACCATCATCTCCAAGTTCATGAAAGAAAAAAAAATAGGGAGAGTGAAACACGATACGACACAAGATATTTATTAACATGAAATTATAACCATTAAAAGACTATATACATATAATAATAAACTTAGAAGTTTGGTTAAAATACAATTTGTAGTTATAAGCTCATCGCATCTGCGCGAACCGATGGTATCCGAAGTGCGCAGGTCAAAAAAAAAATATAGTACACGATATGAAAAGAAATCAAAATATTGAAGTCAATAATTTATTCTTTTCCAAAGATCAAAGCTCCCACTGCCAAAGTGTTTTCCAAAAGATTGTACAATACTACATCGAAGGTAGTAGACACATTGGTCAAGTCTCAAACACACATACCAACGATGACTAAACTACAAGGAAGAGAGTTATTTAACTCTATAGGTAAACCACAACGTATTGTTGCACCAATGGTTGATCAATCAGAATTAGCATGGAGAATACTTTCACGTCGATATGGTGCGACTTTATGTTATACACCAATGTTTCATGCTAAATTATTTGCTACAAGTGAAAAATATAGGAAAGATATGTGGTCTGAATTGGATGGTGATGAAGAGAAAGATCGTCCATTAGTTGTACAATTTTGTGCTAATGATCCTGAATATTTATTACAAGCTGCTAAACATGTGGTAGGGAGATGTGATGCAGTGGATTTAAATTTAGGATGTCCTCAGGGTATTGCTAAAAAGGGGAATTATGGTGCATTTTTAATGGATCATTGGGATTTGGTTTATAAATTGATTAATAAACTACATACAGAATTAGAAATCCCAGTTACTGCAAAGATAAGAGTATTTGAAGATAAAGAAAAGACCTTAGAGTATGCCAAGATGGTTCTTAGTGCAGGTGCACAATTTTTAACTGTTCATGGTCGTTTAAGAGAACAAAAGGGTCAAAAAACAGGATTAGCAGATTGGGAAATTATTAAATATTTAAGAGATAGTCTACCAAAGGATACCGTTTTCTTTGCCAATGGGAATATTTTGTACCCGGAGGATATCACAAGATGCTTAGCAGATATAGGATGTGACGCTGTGATGAGTGCAGAAGGGAATTTGTATAATCCAGGTGTATTTGTTCAAAGTGATGATATCGAAAGACAATTCCCAAGAGTTGATCATTTGATACGAGAATATTATGAAATTGTTAAAAATTGCCCTGGGAATGCATCTAAAATTGCCATGAAGTCACATTTTTTCAAAATATTAAGACCTTTTTTACCACTCCATACAAATGTTAGAGAAATGATTGCTAAAACATCACCAAAGCATAATTTTGGCGATGTAGAAGCTATTGTGATAAAAGTTGAAGAGATTGTCAAGGAAATTTTCGACAAGCCAGATATTAAAGAGCTGGATAAGATCACCACAGGTGAAATCCAACCATGGGGTGGAGCGTACAAGCAAATCCCATACTGGCGTACACAACCGTATTTTAGACCTGTTGATGGTGTCACTGGTGATAAAAGAGTCACAGAGTCGTTGAAAAAGCAGGATGAGCAAACTGAGGGCGAGGATCAACAGAAGAGGAAAGCGGAAGAGGAATTAGAAAAAGAACAGGCGAAAAAGGCCAGTAATTAGTGTGTAAATAGAATTAATGTGCCAATAGTGGATATGTACATAATCTTTCCCGGTTCGCGCAACAGTGGCCATTTCCCATATAAACCGATAGCTTTTAAACGAAATGGATTTCTCAGAATTTCAACAAGTTCCACCAACTTTTCAAGAGAATAATGCAAAGATGAGCCAAGATCTCCAGCCGCTACTTCCACAAGGCAATGTTGTTGCACGTCGAAGATCGCTGGGCGAGAGGGCCTACAACAGGGCCAGAAGTGCCAGTGCTGTGAGCGCCATCAGCACGTCGA
Source organism: Hansenula lynferdii (assembly GCA_030582155.1). Classification (NCBI taxonomy): domain Eukaryota; kingdom Fungi; phylum Ascomycota; class Saccharomycetes; order Phaffomycetales; family Wickerhamomycetaceae; genus Hansenula; species Hansenula lynferdii. Next base: position 209,975 of record JAKTWT010000014.1, read on the forward strand.
TAGAGTCTGTGAAGGAGTTTATTGTGGACAACTGGCCCTCGTTAACGACACAGAAGTTTGTAGCTGGTGTTGTGTGGGCGATGCTTGCGGTGGTGATATTCAATTTGGTGTTCTTGCCCAGAACCTCGCTGGGGAGAGACTACAGAAGGATCCACTTCTCCAAGCTGTCGAAAGTTGAGACGCAGAGGTTGTTCTTGAAGTCGCTGAGTGATGAGAACAACGCTGGGGAGTATCTACAGAAGTATGCACACTCAAGGCATCTACCAGGCGAGGGAACAGATCTGGCACAGTTCACGTATGACATGTTTAAGGAGTTTGGGTTCAAGCCGTATAAGGAGAAGTATCAGGTATGGTATAATCACCATGTATCGAGTGGCGTGAAATTAATGAACTCTGAAGGAGAAGTGATCTATGAACCGAGCTTAAGGGAAGACGAGCTGATTGAAGATGGCGCTACAAATAATAGCATGTCGACACCTGCATTCCATGCCTACTCTGCTAATGGTAATGTCACCTCGGAATACATTTATGCAAATTATGGGTCCCATAAGGACTATCAGCTATTGAACGATTCCCAAGTGCAGACAAATGGCACAATTCATATAATAAGGTATGGAGATTTACACGCAAGCATTAAAATAAAGAATGCTGAAACCGCAGGTGCGGTTGGTGTGTTGTTATATACAGATCCTCAAGATGATGGTGAAGTAACAGAGCAAAATGGGTATCAGACATATCCGAATGGACCAGCTAGAAACCCATCAAGCATACAAAGAGACACAGTAGCACATATTTATGAACAACCAGGTGATCCAACAACACCGGGGTTTGCAAGCTCAAGATTGGGTAAAAGACAAGATCCAAGTGATTACATTGCTGGTATACCATCGTTACCAATAAGTTTTAATGAAGTTTCACCCCTGTTGAGGAAATTATCCGGAAAAGGTGTAAATATCCAATGGAATGGTGATGTTTCATCATTTGATTATTCAAGCGGACCTTCAGAATACCAAATCAATCTTCATAATGAACAAAGCTACAAGATCAGACCAATAACAAATGTCCTATACACCATTCCAGGGTTGTTAAATGAAAAAGTATTTATTGGGAATCATAGAGATTCATGGACTGCAAGTGGTGCAGGTGACTCTGGGAGTAGTAGTGCTATTTTACTTGAAGTCACTAGAGCTTTTGGATCATTGATAAAAAAAGGTTGGAAACCATTAAGAACCATTGTAGTTGCCTCATGGGATGGTGAAGAATTTGGTATGTTAGGTTCAACTGAATATGGTGAATACCATAAAAATGATTTGAAAAAAAATGTTGTAAGTTATTTGAATTTAGATATTGGTGTCATTGGGGGTAAGTTACAAGTTGAATCAAATCCTTTATTAGATCATTTCTTAGTTGATGCTAGTAAATATATCCCATTCCATGATGATGGTGATTTCACATTACATGATTATTGGCATCAACAGGATGGTAATTCCATTCAAATGCTAGGTGGTGGTTCTGATTTTTCAGTTTTCCAACATCATTTAGGTATACCAAGTTGTACAGTGTATTTCAAGAATAATGGTACACAATCACCCCATAATAAACATTCTGTGTTTGATTCTTATCACTGGTTATCCACTTATATTGACCCGGAATTCCACTTACATAATGTTTTGGCTAAATATTTTGGGTTTTTGGCTCTTTCTATAAGTGAAAATGAAGTTTTTGAGTATAAGGTTGCACATTATGCGCGTTTGATTTCGAATTATTTTAAAGATTTAAAGAAAGAAATACCCGATGAGTGGCTTGAAAGAGGTGTTGATAAAAACAGAAAGCTTTTTCAATTGATTCAAAATGTTGAGAATGGGTTTGATGAGTTTTATGGATTTGCTAAATTGTTTGACCAGAAAGAAGTGGAATTACAAAAACAAATTTCTATAGATTATCCTTGGTTTAAGATTTATAAGAAAATGAAACTTGCCATTGACATTAAGGTCTTGGGAACCAGAGCTAAGAAGATTGATAAGATATTCCTTCATGAGGATGGATTACCAAATCGACCATGGATGAAACATATCTTGATTGCACCTGATCGTGATACCGGGTTAAAAGGTGATGTCTTACCAGGATTACACGAGGCATTAAAAGATGATGATTTCAATCAGTTTGTGTACTGGCTTGATATCATTGCTTCAAAGACAAGAATGGCTGCAAAGAAGGTTAATTTGAATTGATGTATAATGAAATAATAGTAATGATTTTTACAACTTGTAGTCAACTGTCATGACAATGAGTGTCAATAAAACGAGCAGTCCCGACTTTCCGATCGCAAATTTATAATTACTATTAACTCGACGACCATATAGATCAAATTGTGATAAAGTATCAATTAAAGTGAAACAATGTTGTCAAGAACCATTTTCAAAGCTCCACAAGGTGCTCGTTTATTCTCATCATCTGCTGCTTCACTCGGCTCAAAAGTCTTTTTCGTTCCAGCCGTTGGTGGTGAGTAATTACATTACATTGCGAACCCCAGGCATTGTTTCAAATACTAACGAATTGTAATCCAGGTAGAAAATTAGACAGAATTGAATTCGAGTTGTATGATGATGTATGTTTATGCTTTATTTAAAATGATTGATATCAAGGGACTAACAGTGTTATAGGTCACTCCAAAGACCGCAGCTAACTTTAGAGCTTTATGTACTGGTGAAAAGGGGTTTGGATTCGCAGGCTCACCATTCCATAGAGTGATTCCACAATTCATGTTACAAGGTGGTGATATTACACATGGTAATGGATATGGTGGTAAATCCATCTATGGTGCTAAATTTGCCGATGAAGTGAGTAATATACCTTTTTGCACAGGGGGGAAAAAGAAACTAACCAACTTTAACAGAACTTCACCAAGAAGCACACCAAACCTGGTCTTTTGTCCATGGCCAATGCTGGTCCAAACACCAACGGGTCCCAATTCTTCATCACCACTGTTCCATGTCCTTGGTTAGACGGGAAACACGTTGTTTTCGGAGAAGTCACCAAAGGTTATGATACCGTCAAGACCATTGAAGCCTACGGTACTGCTAGTGGTCAAACTAGAGACGAGATTACCATTTTGGAATCTGGTGAAGTCAACTAGGAAATTGTAAATAAAATGTGCTGAAGTGTTGAAATCAAAATTGTAGCTACTTTATACTTTCGCGAAATTAATAAAGTGCCGATTCTCGAGAAAAAGGAAAGCCTGGCTTCTCCTGAAAAATCGCTACCATTTGAATCAACAGATTTCAGCTAAACCAATTGCTTGCAAATAGTTTATAGTTGGCAAGTTGATAACATGGACGACATCAAGAAGAACCTGAACAACATTTCGCTGTACGACGTCAAGGCGTATGTGCGCAAGGCCCAGAATGTCGTGTACAACTACACAGAGATGGAATCCAAAGTGAGAGAAGCTACAAATAACGAGCCATGGGGAGCTTCTAGCACACTGATGCAGAAGATTGCTGCTGGTACTTATAACTACAGAGAAAGAGAGGAGATCATCGGGATGGTCTTCAGAAGATTCACCGAGAAGGCTTCTAATGAATGGCGTCAGATCTATAAATCTTTACAATTGCTAGAATATTTACTCAAGAATGGGTCCGAAAGATTTGTTGATGATGCCCGTGCTAATCTGAGTTTAATAACCATGTTAAGATCCTTCCATTATATCGATTCCAAGGGGAGAGATCAAGGTATTAATGTTCGTACAAAGGCTAAAAATCTTGTGGAATTATTAAACAATGATTCCGCATTGAGAACTGAAAGGAAAAAAAGTAGGGAAAATTCTAAAAAATTCCTAGGTGTTGCCGGTGGTGGTCCTTCTACCATGCCAGGTGCCGGTGGTGATGATTTTGGTACTTATGAAGGTAGAATCTTTGGTGATGGTGGTGTTTATGGTGAACGTTACGAAGAAACAAGATCCGCATCTAGATCTAATCCTGATTTTGAAGAATATGATGCAGGTGAAACTGTGAGTCCTTCAAAAGTTAAAAGAAACTCATCAAGAAACTATGGCGCTCGTGCCGCTGCTAGAAAAGCTAGTTTGAATAAACCAGTGCCAAAACCTGCACAAAAGAAAGAAGTTGATTTGTTCTCATTCGATGATGAACCAACAACAACAACAAATGGTGGGTCATCTTCATCAGCTGCTCCGACTGCTGCAGTTGAAGAAGAGGATGATGACGATTTTGGTGATTTCCAAGGTGGTTCAACTCAACAATCTCAACCATCTCAACCATCTTTAAATTCAAACACATTGGCCAGTTTATATCAACCATCACAACAAACTAATAATTTCAATGCTACACCTGCCAATGACGGATTTGGTGATTTCACATCCTTCACTTCCAATGGTCCACAGGCCGCACCTCAACAACCAAACTTCAATTCATCAATATCTTCAGGCCCAGCACAGGCTCCAAAGAAGGATGCATTCAGTTCATTATTCCAAGCTGCCTCTTCCACTGCTCACACGGGTAAACCAAGCACACCAACCCTTTCATCTAAACCATCATATACCGCAACCTCTCAGCCTCAACAACAACAACAACCAGTTACACAATCTAAACCACAATCAAATGGTGATGAATTGAACTTGTTGGACTTGTAAGGTGGTGGAAAAGAAAAAGAATAAAGGAGAATAAAAAGTTTTGAAGTTGTATCCATGCATTCTATCCTAATTGTCTAGTGTTAATGTTGTATAAGTGTTCATTATAGAAAGAACTGTTTTGTACTTGTTGTAGTTTATCATGGTGTGTCCCGTACCTTGTATTTTTAAAATCTCGCGAATATAATGAATGTTGATACTATTGACATGAATTGTGATAAACTGGATTTTCTAGGAAATTAAAGGAATTAAAAAGATGACAATCTACTCGTTCTGGATATTTGACAGACACTGTGAGTGGTGACTATTGTATGCACTGGGATAGCCGTACTAACAATTTGCAGGCAATTGCATTTACGACAGAGAATGGACACAGGTGATACAACAACACACAAATGATTTCCTACCTAGCGGATCAATCAACTCGAAGAACAGTGAAGATGCTGCAAAGTTGCTATTTGGTGCCCTGTTCTCACTAAGGAACATTGCAAGAAAGCTTGGTGATGGGTTCGAGGAGGAAAATACTCTAGATTCATATTCAACGGCTAAATATAGAGCTCATTTTTACGAAAGTGCATCTGGGTTGAGATTTTGTATAATAAGTGATCCAAAGACACAAAACCTACAAAGAGTGTTGAAAGAGATATACTCAAACCTATATGTGGAGCATGTGGTGAAGAAGTGAGTTGATATTTGAGGTTTATATGAAAAAAAAAAAAGATACTAACATTACTAGTCCCCTTTCACCTGTGGATTTTAAACCGGGTTCCAAAATAACAAATCCAAGATTTATAAGGCTACTTGATAATTACCTATCTACGATATGATTACCCAATAAATAAATGCATTGATGATTTTTTTTCAAACTTCAAAAGTTTCTCTGTCAACTAATCCGTAAAGATCTCCTAATAAATGGATGATTTTATCCAATTCCCTTGTGATTACGTTTGTCACCAACAGATAAGAATAAAGCAGAACATAGTCCTCATTGGAAAGCAGCTTCCTGTTTCTAATATCACATAACTTAACCATTAATCTATCTTTAGCATGTTCTGTTGACGCTGGTTTAGCAGGTAATGGAAACCCTAAGGTTATTGAGGATGAAATCATGTAAAATATTAAAAAAATCCTATTTTGTAATTCTTCCCTTTCCTGATGTGTATATTGTAGTACAATAATTTCATCTTGTGAAAGTTGAGTTTCCACTTGAATCATAGTATTCATATTTTGGAAAGAATCAATGATTCTCTGTGTACAAATCATTAATTTCCGATATATATCAATTCTAAATTTCCCTTTCAATCTTGTTTCTTTTGGTGCTTGTTTTAACAAAAGTTCTAATTCTCTCATAACATTATTAATACCACGTTGATCAGCTAATCCACACAACACTGTATCCTCATCATTCAATGGATCCATATTCCAAATAACTCCTAATCTAAGCCATAATATTGATAATCCTCTTTTCAATCTATTTCTTGCAGTTATTGGTAAGAATGTTATAGTCATAATCAATGCCCAAATAACACCAACAACAATCCCCAAGAATCTATGAATAGCAATATCACGAATTATAGGATCAGTATCACCATCTTCCAAATCATCTTGTCTTGTAATATTAAAACTGTATAGAGCAGTGATATTATACGTCAATAGTATAAATCTCCCATATGCATTATTTTCCTTCCAATTTAATATAATATGGAAACAAAATAAAGATAATATCCACCCAGTGGCACATAAAGCATAAACATTTCCATCTGATAATGTCCATATTAAATATGCACCAAATGCACCAATAAAAGTCCCCAAGAATCTCCAATTAACAGTCATAGTGGTACCACCTAATGATTTATTCATAATGATACAATAAGTTACTAATGCCCATTCACCTCTCCATTCCATAAATGTTTGTGCAGTTTGTGGTAAATATGCTAAAGATGCAAGTGCAAAAGCTCCAAGTCCAACTCTTATACCAAATTGTGTTTCCACTTTCCTGAAAAAACTGAAGAATTTCCAAGTCTTATAACCTAATGAATGGGTTTGATCTATATTTGAAGTTTTCTGTTGTAAACTAATGTTTAAATTTTCCAAGGCAACGTTTAAATCTGGAACTTTCCTCTTGTTATTTTCCTCATTATTAGCTTTCCAAAATTTAATCCAATGCCATGATCTTGGATTGTTCTCAGTGACTTCACTATATTGATTAAGCAACCCAATAAAATGATCAAGTTCTTTGGAATATTGTGATAATAAAGATGCAAAATTACCACAACTTGCAGCAACTTCTTCTTCATCAATCTTTGTTTCAATTGTTGTGTTGATTTTGAAAATTTTTTGATCATAAAGCTTAGTTAAGGCACGTTCATATTTTTTACTAAATAAATCTCTAGCCAAACTTAAACTTTTTTTATAATGGTATGTTTCCTTTGATGGATAATTATCATTATCTTCAAATGGCATACCATCAAGTACACCACGAATTGTGTATGAAAATGATCTTAATGAAGGTCCAAGATAATATATAAATAGATCAAATAACTGTGTAGGATTTATTGCTGTCATTTCATCAAGCGTAGATGTTGATTCACTCATGTGTAAATTATCACTATGGTTTTCATCAGATTCTAAAGTTCTTATAGAATTTATTTCAGAATTACCTTGTGATTCTTGATCATCTTGTAATGTTGACCATTGAAATTCTGCAGAACCTTTCAACCCACCCAATTGACTTTCTAATAATTGAGCTGATCTGACAAGTCTTGTGAAAAGATGATATTCTTGTTCTTTACCCATCAAGTATAATTCATATTTCGCTTCTTCTAATGACGTATTCAAAGCTGTTGAGTTCTTCTTAATCTTGGTTGATAATGTATTAAGTTCATTGGAATTGATGTCACTCTTATAGATGAAACTTGATTCGATCCTTGATAAGTAAGATGACATGAATGAGCAACTATCATTTAAATCTTTTTTCAATTTTAACGTGGCAGATGTGGGTATGATCAGATAACATACAAGAACTGTGATCAATGCCCCACAACAAACAATGTTAAAAGTTGTCCATAGTCTATTAAGTGGAATGTTACCACCATTTTGTGAGCCTTCTTTAATGATACATGACACAATGGAAATGATGGCTAAAGAGCATGCAGTGTTGAAAGTTGGATGATTCATTTTTTGCTTCATGTAGGATACAACGCCTAATGATGCAGATGCAGATAAAAGATTGATTAACGATCCAACTTCTTCATATCCGTTTCTATGAAATATACTTGATATATATGTTGTCACCATGGAAATGGAAAAACTGAATATTAAAGAGATCACGACAAATATCAAACTTTGATGCATAGAACCAAAAGTTCTTGAAGGGTGGAAATAGACAGCTACCGTTGCAACAACGTGTTTAGAGTCACTTCTTCCCAAAATCTCGGAAAATTTGAAATTATAAACAGCCATTGAAGCCAGAGCGTAGGCAATAGAGCACTTGATGACATATCTGTGTGAATATACAAATGACACAAGGTACATGAAGTACAACTTGGTTGAGCTCCATATGTTTGAAGTGTTTGCCGGTCTGTCAATTAAGGTCTGATCCTCCAAGTCGCTGTATTCGTTCCCATCAGACAGCGTCAGCGTTCTAGTTCTCTCACCGGTCTCAGCAACAATCACAGAGCCATGTCTTGTGAGCCTTGGTGGGAGACCGTTCAACAAGTCGCTGAACGACACATCTCCAGCGCTGTCTGTGGACATGAACGACTTGTACTGCCGTACTTTTCTGTCCCCGTTCCCATTCTGACCAAGCAAGGCCTCTGTATCTCTCGATTGGCCTGACTTGATGTTTCTGTTGGAGCCTGCGTGGCTTTTGTTCTTGGACATTGTTTGAATTCCCACTATCACTGCCTAAAAGACCTCCAATTTGACCACAGAGCTCCCAATTCAACCTTATCTATCAAGATCACCAAAGAAGCTTCCGTTACTAATCAATTCACCTTGAACTCTCCCAGCGCAATAGAATCCCCAGTTGTTCATGTTCCCAGTTTGTTTACGTTCTGTCTCCATCGCTGCGGCGCAAACCAAAATTCCTGCACTGAAAATTTGAAGGCAAAAAAAAACAGAAAACAACTGAACGTTTAATATATAAAGATACGACAGCTCATCTCGACCAACTTCACCAACCACTACAACTGAGAAACAAGAACAAGACATGTCAGGACTAGACGCATCTGTGCAAGAGGAACTAAAGAGCTTTGTGGGCGCGCAGCTCACGCAGGCCGAGGACTTCACCGACGATGTCAAGGAAGTCTCGGAGTACATTGTGATCTTGATTTCTAATAACAAGACCTTGGAAGAGACCACCACAGAGCTAACTACGCTATTTGATGCTCCAAGTGTACCGGTGATCATAAAGAACGCCTACGAGGCACTGGCAAACTTCCAATCTCGCCAAAACGGGACCTCGTCTGAGTTGCCATCTTCAGCTCCACAAACAGCAGGGACCGATGTGGTGTCACAAGATGAGTCTGAAAAGAGTATACCATCAGATGCTTCCAGTGGGAGAAGTATACCTACAAAGCCAGCCGGTCTTTCTGGGAGAATATATCCAAACTCTGGTGTGAATAAAGGTTTCAAGAATGGTGGTGCTGCTCCAAGAAATTTTGCCTTGAGAAATGCTGATAATTTACAAAAAGCAATGGAGTTATCTGGTATACAAGGTGCTCAAAGAATTAATAAAAAAGGTCGTTGTCATAAATTCCCACATTGTCCATATTCTAGAGACTGTCAATATGCTCATCCAACAAAACCATGTTTCCAATTTCCAAACTGTCCAAATCCACCAGGTACATGTAATTTCTTACATCCAGGTCAAGATGATGAATTAATTGCAGAACTGGAAAAGACAAGAGCAGAATTCATTCAAAACAAACAACTACAGCAGAAACAAAGATTGACTGAAACATTACAACATCAAGCTGGGATTTCATTATGTAAATTTGGTACCATGTGTACTAATTTACAATGTCCATTTGGTCATCCAACTCCAGCAAATGAAGATTCAAAAGTGATTCAATTAGAATGGTGTCCACAAAATTTGAAATGTGAAGATCCTTCATGTACCAAGGCACATTCATCATTATCTAAAATTAAAGAAATTAAACCTGCACAACCGGAAAAATCATTAGATGCATGTAAATTTGGAATGAATTGTTCAAATCGTCATTGTAAATTTCGTCATGCTAGAAGTACAGTGATGTGTCGTGATAAAGAGAATTGTATTAGAATTGATTGTTTTTTTTCACATCCTATTAATGAGAATTGTCGTTTTGATACTAGTTGTAAAAATAAAAATTGTTTATTTCAACATCCAAATGGTAAAACAGAAACAGCACCACCTGCAACTTCAATGAAATGGGAAAAAGAGAAGACTAATGAAAGACAATTCGCTGTTCCAGAAGATCAAGTTTTGGAGCAAGCTCCAGTCCAACAAGAATAAGTTTTTTACAATATTGTGTATATATATTAAGGAACGTTTTTTATTATATTGCATTGAACAAGTTTATGCTTTGCAATAATGTGTGTTTTTATTTAATTAAATTTTTTTAGTAGTCTACAAAATAAGTTTAGCTCAAATAAAAAGCATATTAATTACTATACATTATAATTAAATAATCTAGTAAGCTTTTTTAGAGGCAGCAGCTTCATCAGAGTAAACATCTAATGGAGAAACTGGTAATTCAGTTTCTTTCCATAAGTTAGGAGTCAAGAAACCGTAAGTGTTAGCAATAGCAACAAAAGCAGCTTTAACAGTGTTTTCTAAAGTTCTGGTAGAACCTGAAGAAGAAGTATAACAATCTTCAACACCAGCTAATTGTAATAATTTTTTAACAGCTGGAGAGGCAACAATACCTTTACCTCTTGGGGCTGGAACCATTCTGACGGAAACTGAACCAGATTTACCGGTAGTTTTAGCAGAAACAGTATGTGGAGCACCCAAGTTAGAACCCCAATAACCTCTTCTGATTGGAATGATTGATAATTTGGCAATGATGATACCGGCTCTAATAGCAGTAGCAACTTCCTTAGCGGTCTTGATACCTAAACCAACATGACCGTTAGAGTCACCAATGACAACAACAGCTTTGAATCTAGTTCTTTGACCAGCTCTAGTTTGCTTTTGAACTGGTTTAATCTTCATAACTTCATCTTTCAATTCTGGTAATAAAGTATCAATGATTTGGAATTCCTTAACTGGTAAAGAGTGTAAGAAGATTTCTTCAATAGTTGAAATTTTACCAGCTTTCACTAATCTACCTAACTTGGTGACTGGAACCCAACCTTTTTCTTCACCATCTCTTCTACCACCTCTTCTACCTTGACGGCCTCTGTTGTTACGGGCGAATCCACCTCTTTTTGGAGCTTCTGGAGCAGACATTTTATCTAATTATTTATCGTCGGAATTGTTCGTGGAAAGTTGATGTTGGTAACTTTCGATCGACGTGATGACAATATGTACTTTTTAAAAGAGTCTGTAACGCGCAGAGTATGTACAATGGATTTCTTCAAGTATATATTTTTTTCACACGAGAAGCGATGCGAGAGGTTTTTCGCGCACGAAATGAGATGACAGTTTGAAAAAAATGAGAAGACGGTGTGTGGATGTTAAAAATAGAGAACCCCTATATAAATACACGTGATTTGATGATAGTCAGCCCTAATGGTCTGACCGGCTAAAAGGCATAGAGTTGATTGAACAAGGGGTACAACAAAGTATTGGATAGAATATGAATTTCAAACCAACCCTACAAATTTTCTCAGATGAATATGTCATTTATATAGTGTAGTCATCGATATAGTTTAACTGCAAAATAAAGAACTCCCAATGAGGTTTGAGTATAGAAATATGTAATATCTTCAATTCGATTAGATAAGAGCAATATTTAAACCATCATTGTTCTCCGTATATGGCTAAAAAAAAGGGGAATAATTAAACTTTGAAAATCAGTAGGAATCAAATAATTTCATAATATATCATGAATTGTTCATTTCTTGTTGTATTTTGGATAAAAGACTGAAAACAAGTAACCATCCAAGATTGCAAACCCGGCAACAGCAGCCAATATCAAACTGATTTCTTGGTCAGATTTGAATCTAAAGATACGTTGACGATCTTGTAGGGCAACAACAGCAGCAGAGATTGCACCAATACCAACAACAGTTTGTGTAGCAACAGCTGGATTCTTCAATTCTTCTTGAGCAGTGACAGCACCTGAAGCGGTAGCATTAACAACATATTGAGCAGCTTGGGTGACTTTTTCAGTAACACTTCTTACAAAGTTTAAAACTGGACCTTTGTTATCTTCATATGCCTTCTTTACTTTCTTTTCAGCTTCTCTCTCAGCCTTCTTAGCTTCTTCACCTAATTTTGGTAAATCTTTCTTCAAGTTGTCAACCTTCTCATTGACAACAGCTTTACCACCCAATGCTGATTTCTTAGCTTCATCAGCAACGGTTTCCACACTTCCTGATGGGTCTGATGTTTCTTTCAATTCTGGTGGATTTGGTAGTTTCTCACTTCCAGTTGGGCCTGATTCAGCAGCTTTTGATGCGTATCTGAATTGTAACCTGTTAGTAAAACTGTTCTCATAATGGTTGCATCACTTATTTCAATACTTACGACATGATTGATTTATTTGTAGTTGTCTTGTCTTGATGTCTTGCGTAAAGTGTGGCAAACCAAGTTTATAGGATTTCACGTAGATTTTATATCTTTTTCGGTTTTTCTGGTCTCCCCTTATTAGATTGCTTAAAATGGTGCCAAATGAAAATGAGATATGCGACGGACTGTAGGATAGCAAATTGTTAACTTTTTACTAGTTGATTTACAAAACTGAATAAATTTAAAGAATAAGTGCAAGCTCAGGTTTTTAAATATTCACAGAATTCTTACTTCTTCGCTCTTGTCAGAATGTGACCCTTCATACCTTGACGTTCCTAAACAGCAATCAACGAAATCCGGGGCAAGGCTTGTGAAATACAGCAAATAAACTCAATTCCATACACAAATTGAAGGTTCAATTGTGTGGCATGAGTGGTAATAAGTGCTCTTACTCCTCTATAATATTAGACTCTTCATCTAGACAATTACCATAGGTTTTTAGTGGTTCTTTTCAGCTCTTGTGCTGCTTTCTGTAGTCATGATAATACTATCTCCGATTTATCGGCCCACTAAAACTTCTGGATCTTTCTATGCAGTTGTTCGAGATGCTTGACTTGACAGCACCTCTGGGTAATTCATAATATTAGTTAGCTCTGGGGCTCAAGTGGGTATCATTATGTACTATCAGATAGCTCGCCATGATATTATAAGGCTTGTTTCTCCCATTTTCATGGGCATATTGCTAGTGTTTCGTACAGTCACGTTCAAACAAATCAAGCAGGTCGACTCGATGCCTAATATTTGATGTTGATGAGCTTTATCTGTGACAATCGGTGCTAATATATATATTTTACACTGATCTTTTTAATATTTAAACATACGCGTATAATTATAACTAATGTCGCTTTACCTGCTTGGAATGTACGAACTTGTAAGACAAATATATGGCGGTAGAGCTTCGAAACTGGACTTCGGCCCGCGGGCCGCCAACCAAAAAATGAATATTCTTCGATTTCAAGGAGAATCACTTATAATATCTGAGAAAAAAAGTAAGATTATTGGTTAATAGAATTCTTAGTTTCTATCTAGACTACTTAATTAGACGAAATCAAAATTTAAAAATATGAAAATTTTGAGTATAGGGTATTTTAACGTTGAAATATAGTTTATATGGCTCTTAATTTTAAAATTTTAAAAATTGAATTTTAAATCAACCCCAATTTGTGGAGGATTTTAATGATTTAAAGAAAAAATCCAATCGTTCAAGGATATAATTTTACCTAGCTGTACTCCTAGAATGTCTAAACCCAATTTTTATTACTGTTTTCATCGTATTTCATGTATTCCGAAATCTCATCTAGCGCAAACACACATTTGAGATAACAAAACCAAGCTATAAGCCGAAGAAAATTTGCATGAATTTGTTGAGATTTCTTCAAGTTACTGGCGCAGCTTGAAGGGTATTACATTTTCAAATGTTGGGGTTCTCAACTACTACTGATTACTTTAAATAAGCCTATTAAGAATCTCTATGCCGCGCATAGAGGGATAACCGAAGTCAGCAAGTCAAAATCAAGGGCTTGACAGCTTAAGACATTGGACTGAGACCTGACTCCATGTAATATAGGTGATACGAATCAATAAACCATACATCCTTGGATTATTCAGATTAAGTTTTTAATTATATAATATGATTCGGTAAGACGACGTAAAGTTCAAATGTATGATATTATTTTAGTGTTCAGAGCTCCAAAACTAATTTACAAGCTCAACAAACTTAAATTGAAGAGGAGTTGACAGCTGCTGATCAATCTTCAGTATTATAATTAAAGGATAATTAGGTTTGAACGACCAACTTTAATTATCATCCAGCTTTCATACTCCCGAAATACAGATGACGATACGAACAAAGGCCTCAAGGCTCATACCAAAGCCTACGTGCTTGTTCAAATCTAGTTTGATAGATGTTCAACCTTTTATGTGATTTAGTTCATGTCTAAGCTTCTCATGTCTAAACTTCTTGACTGAATATGTTCATAATCGATTTAATCAAAAACACTTCATCAAAGATAGCTTTGTTTACATTTATACATGATTTCAACCTTCATTAACGAAAATTTTGTCTTTTCATTCATATGACTTCTGCATTAAAATCCAGATTTAGCTGTACAAATATAATACATCATCATTCATGTTATAATTAAAGCAGATCATCGTAATCACTTAACGTAGACACTAAAATGATGGTACGGTGTACCCGCTTGGGATTGGCCATCATCTTTTAAATATCGTACAGGGGTTTAGATAAACACTGGCGTATATAGCAATTGATCACCTATGCACGGAAGCTGTCAATCGGGAGACAAGGAAATGTTTGTAGAATCCTTAGGTAAATAACTGAAAATAAAAATAACAAGGCACAAAAGAACAAAATTTAACCCTTTGTCCCTCGTAAAGTATTTGAAAGTTTAGCCTATGCAAACTGGTTTGAACCTTATCAAAGTTCTAAGCCAGCTTGCTGAGGATTCTGGTGGGTAGGTGCCAGGTGTCGAACTCAGATTGAGATCGAATAGAAGAGAATGTATGTATATCACTAGTCATACAGGATGTTCACAACCTAAGACCTAAGACCTAAGACACTTTGTGTTAATTCCGATAAAATCTTTCTGTTTTGGGAAAGTGTAGCAGTTGGCATAGGCCTGCATTATTACAAGTCCTGAAAATTACTACTACGTTATACGTTACTACGATATCAGTGAAAGGGAATGCCGGAGGATATCCTGATTCCTTCATAGTAAATATTGGACTGCAAGACTTCAAGCCCCAATTTGCAGGCTGGTCCCATGCACTGAGCTGCAGGTCATCAATGCAAGACTATAGCCCACCAACCTTATTTCTTGGGGCTGTTTGCTGCTCCGTAATGCAAAGAAGCCGAAACTAAAGAGCTAAACCTTATGCATGGAAGGCTTGAACTTTAACAGGAAAGTAATTGTATCACCTCTTTTGCATATTGTGCTTTTGTGGCTGCTTTGGCCACCTAGGTTGGAAGAAGAAAACTCATCATCAACACAGCTTTTCCGGGCTTGGAGCTTTAACAAACCATTAGATTTATAAGCCACTACAAAGGCTGTTTCCACACCAGTGAAGAACAGTTAACGGATTCTTAACGGACAGCTCATATAGCACTTGTAACTTGTAGGAACCGATTGGTTGATGCATTTGTGAAACACGCAGACTATAAAACAACCCTTATGATATACTGTAGCACGTAGCACCCTTGAATTGGGTTTAGACTCGAAATGTATACGTATAATTTTCGCGCATGATACGAAAGAACATGGAAGAATAAACATGGCTTCTATACATTGTGTTAAACTTTAGTGGAATCACTATTTAATTTTATGTTCAAAACTAGGTACCGCTTAAACAAAGAGTAATATATAGATGCATGCATGAGCTGTTAGCTCCGTTGCAAATGAATCGAATAAAAGTTTTGTTCTACTATATTGACAATTGCTTGCACAAGTCATAAAATTATAAAGTGTTCTTCTTCATTAATTGCAAATAGAATTAGTCAGGCAGCTCCAATTAATATTTCTATTACATCTTCATATACGGTCGATATATATGGTCGATCTGAATAGATATGACTTATACGTACCTCAAGTATTAACTAAAACGGTCCAGCATGCGTCGATATATTTATAAATTATTCAAGCCGGTTATATACTTCTAACGTGAACGTCAAATTAGTCTGGTGGCCCAATTAATATACATAAACTCCACTATACGATTGACATATTAAGGAAATTGTTTAGCTGCATGAGGTGTTATAATCTTGAATTACTCTGGAAATCATGGCCATGATCACTAATTTGACTATAATAAGGATGAATAGTTGACAGGCCTCTTACTGTAGATCCATCAGAAAAATGACGTTGCAGTAAATATCTGGAAGTTGACAATATATAGAGATTATATTATATTTGTACTAATACGTATGCAAATAACATATCGATTTTATATCAGACCTTCGACTTTATCTCTTTGGGTACATATTATTCACACCTTGATATCATGACTAGATATGGAAGTTTAAAGCCCCAATTCCTTCAACCTGTTTAAATCATTTGTAACTATTTGGCGCTGACTTGAATATTTGATAATCTGTTGTGGCTAAATAAACAAGACAAAGTTTAACTTTACTTTTAGGTATAACTGAAAAAAAAATGACCTTGAAAGTTGATATTCAGGATCAAGCACAGCACTAAGATTTGCTTAGATGATGCAAGCAACATCTTGATTTACTTGTGCCGGATTATGCGAGAGAAGAAAGCACTCGAGATGCAGGAATGTTTGAGACCAGGCGGTGAGTCGTGATGCGCGCCTAAAGTTAAAGAGCGAAGCCTTGGTAAACTATGCAGATCGGCGACCTAGCCTCATCATGATGACCTTGGAGGCTCAGACCCTGGCTCAACTGGAAAAAGCAAATCAAGTTTGATGCAGGCCTTGAAAGTTTCGGCATATAACTGAAGATCATTAGAAACCACCACAACAGCCAGCGTACTAAACTTTGGTAACAAATTACGTAGTATGACGATTATTTAGCTTATCTATATTTGATAAATCTGACTAACGCCAATTTCCCATCTGATTGCGTTAAACAAATCTTGCAAACAATCTGGGTAAATATTTAAGTTGTATTGAAGCTAGTAAGTACACCGATAATTTTCCGCTAGAGTCCAGAGTCTACAGGCATTGTTTATATTTGATAATCTAGAAGTATACTTGCACTTTACGCTTATATCCACCGTACATCTTTTCTGCATTTGATTGTTAATCTTTAAACTCTTGAATTTGTAAGATATATCATATGGTGGTTTTTTAACTATGTAATAATCTTGTTGTACATGTGTGTGTACTCTGTGAATTGTATATACTAAACAGAGCTGCTTTAACAAAGCAGTGATTATTCTGATGTATACATGTGAGAATTGCATGTGATTTAATACCCATGAATCATGAATCATATATAAAAACAATATATATACCTGTTTTCATCATATGTGCATAGTTTTGAAGCTTCAATCTTCATATACCATTGTTCAATTTGGATAGAGAGATTCTCATTGCTCAATTAATAGCCTATGTTAAATATATACCATGGCTGTCAACTATCCCGTTCACCACCGATTTGATCTGACAAGGATCAAGATTGTACTTTCGAAGACTGCACCCACGTCTCATGCCTTTAGGTTAAGACTTTTGCTCTGGAGGATAAGTTTTGATCGTATGCGGACACTAGGTGTTATCTTCGAGGTTGCTGATATCTCACCAAATCATAAAACGCTATCTATTATCTTTCAGTTCGAACAGCTTGATAGTAGGTCGTGATAAAGAAGTGTGGTCTGGTTATTTTTGGGTCAGACTAAATGGGATTCAAAGCAGGCCTCGGCGAAAACGACGGATCTCTAGGATTCAAACACCACGTTCAAATCTTTTGCCTTGAACCCAGAATTTAACGTAATGATCACTTTCATGAAGTAGATGGTGGTTCTGAGAGAGTTAGCTAATCGTCAGGGAGCTGATGTAGTTTCCAAGTATAGTATAGTATAGTATGTGTGCTGGAAGTATGTTCAATGCTCAGTGTTTCCCGAACCACGGATCGATATATGTATATATGGCAGCTGTCATAATTTAGGCGAACTTCATAGCATCCACATGGCTTCAGCCTCAATAGTCACGATCTATGAATTCCTTTGGGGATTCGATGATCTATACATACTTGAACATGTGAATTGATAAACCTTTGGACAATTATGCTTCAAGTCTAAAGAATCTAGATGAAATCACCGCTTCAATTCGCGCAACAAATTATATTATAACTCTTTACTCCTTGTGTAAACACTTTGGGTAGTTTTAGCATGAGGTACATAAAGCAAAGTTCAGCACGTATCCGTTAGATCTAGTAATTGGAGTTGTGCCGATGTTGCTGGAGTTAAAGTTACTAACGGGCAAAGCTTAGGCACAGTGACGATTGTTGGTATGTATATGTAAGCTTTAACTGGCGCGTGAAAGAACACAGGAGAACTCATTAACGCGTTTTCAAATTACCGTGACTAGCTGGGAAACGTTGAAGATGAGGTACATGTGAATCAATCACAGAACCAACAAGTTGTAAAACCAAAGCTCCCCAAGAGAGTATAAAATGGTGCGTAATTCTTAATGCTTTAGGAGAATCTCTAGCTCGCCGGCTGGTCATGATGTATCTATAAACTCAAACCTAGTTACGCTTGCTGTTACCTGTATAGAAAGTTCTACCGGGGTTCAAAAAGTGTGGACAAGGTTAGATATTGGCAATGATTAAACTCAAAGGGGGAATTTAAAGTACCTGAAGAGGAGTTATGTGGTCTGTGGGTACAAATGATTGGTATAAATTTTGCTAGTTAAACTTTAAGTTCAATCGAAGTCCTGGCTCCTAGGTTTTCGCAGATCCTTTTAAGTGGGTTTTGATTTTCATCTGCACACTGATCGTCCACAGACACTACGCTGAGTAGGGAAGTTCGTAAAGAGTCGACCATATGGATGCCTATGTCGTCGCTTGTAAAGCTGAGACCTTCATGTAGTATGCTAATGATACACTGCTATCAATGATAAGTACAACTTTGAACTTACAAGTATTAGCCACAGTTATGGTGAGTTTCCAACAGACTACAGAGTTCATTTGATTTCCAACTGTAGAATTTTAAGTAGAGGTGCTTGATTTGAATGCCCGGAACTGTTGGTCAATAGTTATTTGAAATAGTTTATACCACATATCTTTGTTAAAGGCAGTAGTACTTAGTAGAAACTCTGAACAGTTTATGCCTATGTAAGCCTTGTTGTGCTCAAATTATCAAGTTCATGCGAGTGAAGCTTCCTCAATACGCTTACAGAGTAAGATTTGAAGGCTCTGGGTCTGAGCCCCGGTACATGGGGGCTAGGGTGGATGATTTGCGGCTAAATGCTAGGCCACTTGTTTTTTTAGTGCGTACAGTTTCCTTGCTGGCGGAGCCTGGGGGCTGACCAGCTCTCGCGGCTCGCCTAAAGCTAGGCAAAGAAACAAGCTTGTGCCGGGCAGAAACCCAATTCTCCAGGCTCCTGAGTCCATACTTTATTTTTCCTGGTGGTGCACGATGCAGGTGTGCATTGAATAAGCGACAGAGATCAGCGCTGGGAGGGTCTGAGCCCCAGTAGCAGTGCCCTGAGGCCCGGCATGCATCGAAGAGGCTCATGAGGACTCAGAGCCCCCAAGGTCCCAAGAGCCTGCGTATGTCGTGCATATAGCCAAAGCTTCGCTATACAAATAAGGTTTTGGATTGGGGCCTCGCAGGCTTTAACCCTATGCTGATCTGTGCATATCATGCATATGTCGCTGGCTTAGGTCTGAGCTATTGATTTTCACTTGCATTTCCCCCTAAAGTACAGAACCTACAAACTAAATGCACCATGTATGAACCAAAGCCAAAATTTAAAATTTAAAAAAAAACCTACACACAGCACACTTACAGGAAGTTTGTTGTTACGTATTTTTCCAGCTGGAGCGTAGGTTTGATCGAAAAAGAAGGTCAATTGTATAAATAATCATGGATATCCATTTATTGTCAAAGTTGATGTCGATTAATCTATCATCATCATCTTATCATTGTTGATATCAAACATCTACTCAAGTGATTACACACATACAACACATTAGACTTTAGACATTATTACTAGGTTTAAACATTTTGACTGTTTTTACACAAATTACACACATTAATCTATCACAACAAAAACAAACATTGCTTGTTCAAGGAGGACTTTTTATACACTTCTCACAACAAGCTTTTAACACATTACTTTTATACAATTATCAAGTTGACTTTTTCACAATACAACATCTCGACAAAGTTGTCCAAATTTTACAAACTTTGGAATAGCACAAGGTTTAAAAATTTAGTTACAAATATAGTCAACTAGGATTATTATTAGTTACATGCAAAGAAAAGACAAAATGGCATCAGTTGAAGATTATCCATATGAACAAATGATGTTTAAATCATCCAACCCACCAACTGGGGATTTAGGATTTGAATTTCCAAGTAATAATACATTGGAATATTTCAACTTTGCTCAAAATTTAGGACAAGTGAATGATCATTCATTTGGTGGATTTACACCTTTAGAACAACCATCAGCAAATGTTAAATTAGAGGTTCAACCATATGCTATGCTTTCCAATTCTAGTTATCCAAGTCTTGATGGTCAATCATCCATGGATCCATTAAGTTCAATAGATACTACATCTACATCAACCTCACAATTAACACCATTTGATTCTACAAATCAAATTCCATCATCAGCAACCACATCAAATTTCCCAAACACAAGTAATGGGTTCATTTCAGATGATTCAGTTTTCCCACCAGTTGATGCCTTCATTCCATCAAGTATAGATGCAACACAACAACAATATCCACAAGCTCAAACACCTTTTTTCCTACATCAACAATTTATGCCTCATGTTCAACAAGCTCCAGTGCAAACACAACAACAGCCACAACCACAACCATTTCAAAGATCAAGATATTTAAGTGAACCAAATTTGAACACTGCTACTGTTAATGATTCACCATTTTCATTATCACCTCAATCTATAACATTTGGTTCAGCTGTGGATCAACAACAACCAGCCACCACTACCACATCAACTTTTGATTCAGAAAAACCATTATATCCAAGATACAGAGTCATTAGAGGTATTAGTTCTGGTGGATCAGCCACAAAACCACCAAGAGTTGTTAATAATTTAAATCATCATTATACACCAGTGAATTTGGATATTTTAGATGCAAATTTAGAAGAGTGTTGTTACCCATCATGGGATCATGAAGAACAATCTGATAAAAGAAGAATTATTAGAGTGGAACGTTATCAAGTTGGACATAAGATTGTTGCACAATTTTCTATTGTTGGATCAGCTAAAGAAAATCCAACACCAAGAGAATCTCAACCAGGTGTTGATGTTGTGGAGATTTCATGTCTTGAATGTTTCACTAAATCAAGTGAAGATACAGATGTTGAAGATGATGGTGGAAGTTTTGGATTTGAACAAGTTGATGAAACTAGAAGAAATTTTTATATAACTAGTGTGGAAGTTATTAAAATTGTGGAATTATTAATTGGTACTGAAGTGCAAGATCCAGCAGAACGTCGTCGTGAAAGAGGTCGTATTAGATCGAATTTGGTTCCATTTTGGTCCAAAAGACCAATTAGTTCAAGAATGTCAAATGGAGGTGTTAGATCAAATTCATCATCACCAAATTCTAGTATGGATGCACAAAATTTATCAGATTTTAGAATTGAATTAGCTACAAGAATTATGGCATATGAAACAAGAAAACCAAGAGGTTTTGATAAAGAAGTTCGTATTTTAAAATGGGAAAAATTAATTCCAGCTTTAAGACGTGCTTTACAAAGTTATTATGTTGAGATTCCAGATGGTCAAGAACAATTTTAATCATCATTATTATCAACTATTTCTTAAGGACTAATTCATTCTAATACATTAATACCATTTATTTATCATGATTCACGATTACAATTTCCCATCGCACGGTTTACAGGATTGGTTTTCAATGTTCATTATTGTACACACATTGAGCTTTCTG
Organism: Hansenula lynferdii; assembly: GCA_030582155.1. Classification (NCBI taxonomy): domain Eukaryota; kingdom Fungi; phylum Ascomycota; class Saccharomycetes; order Phaffomycetales; family Wickerhamomycetaceae; genus Hansenula; species Hansenula lynferdii. The sequence goes on from JAKTWT010000014.1 coordinate 231,969, forward strand.
GAGTTTAAGTTAATTTTTATGTTTGTTTTTCGTTTTTTGTTTATATACTATTTTATCATATGTGCAATTGAGTTGCGCATGATTAATACATTACATTAAAGCTAATTATTATTTTGTAGTTTACATTGACATCAACGAGAGGTGAATATATGTTTTGCTACATTTAATATAAACGATCTTCTCTACTCAAGCCGATTAATGTAGATTATAATTACATAATAATTAAAATAGCACAGCAACTGTATAACCCTGGTTGAAGACAATAAGTCGCGAACCTTATTAGCGAGATGGGTACTAAATATCAACTCTTTGCTGATCTTTTAAGCTTTGATTAATTTGCCTTTGTTTGGATCTAATTGGTGATGTTTTAGGGGAAATTTGGTGGTTATCTTGCTGTTTGATCGTATCGCATGCTGTCTTAGACTGGTGCCTGTTTGAGACCTCAGACAAGTTGAGCCTGCTGGGCACTGAGCAGGTTTTGTGCCTCAAAGGTGAGCTTGTCGTAAGTGAGCGACATCATGGCAAGCACACAGGTCAATCTATTAGAAGAAGTTGAGCATGTGGGTTTCTTTTTGTTAGATGATGCTCCGAGTGTTATATCATGCTGGAGATGCTATATCTTGACCAAGTGCTAGACCGAGATGATCCGTTAGCCAAAAAGCAACTTCACAGAGAGCACTTCAGTTATCCATCCTTCTTGATTGGGCCAGCTGAGGTACTCATCAGGTATACCGTATGTCAAGAGGTATCTTGTGTTAAAATCATCAAATCTGTATCTTCAAGTGTCAATATCGATCTCACTCAATATACACCTCTTAGCCCATGATTAGATGTACTAGTTCCTATTCAATGTTGACGTTTCCCACTTATCTAGACGTTAATTTGAGGTGTCATGGGCTGTTGTTGACGTTTTGGAATCATGGCTTTCTAGGCCTTGTTACATATAGATGCCCTTATAACTGTTCAATTCGATCAGATCTCGAAAACACGCTTCTCAAGCCATGTGCCCAGGCTCAAGCTGCTCACTAATAATTTGTAAACAAAAAGGCCCTTTTTGGGATCTCTCTTTGGGCTTTATGCACAATAAATGTTTCTTGATGCAACTTGATGAAGACCTTTGCACCATGGAACCTGCCGGAAAAATCAGCTTTTTGCACCAAAAACTTTTCAGGCCGTTAGCAGCTTAATAAAATTGATTGAATACTTGAAGGAAAGTTGTAGGTCTGTTACCTGTAGGTATTTTGATGCAAAATAGTAAACTTGAGTTGCATTCCACAGAAAGGGCCAGATCTGAATCTTGATCGATGGATTGAAAGGAATGTTACATATTTATATGAGGTTCAGTTGTCTGGCAGTTGATTCCTTCTAATATACAATTCCTATCTAACCTTTTAAAGCCGTGTGAGGTGCGCTTCGAGGATTATCAACTAGTTGATCATGTTGATAAACATGAATTTTAAACGTCGAACCCCCAACAGCGAAATTTTCACATGCACTAGTTATTTGCATCGAGTATGAGTCCACCGTTAAATTGCACCTCCAAGGATTTGTCTTGAACGTGTTGATCCAGAGAATATCAAGATGTTTCCTGGTTCTGGGTTTGGTGAGATGTAAAAATTTCGACCATCCTTCAAAGTGCATGTAATAGGAATGCAAAATGCTTGATATACTTTCGGTGGAAATTTGAACGCGTGTTGTGGAAAAATACACGGACAATTTATAATGGTCCTTTACCTTTATATCTTCAACGTATTTTCATGAAAGCTTTGTAGCTCATTAAACTGGTTACATGATTGTGAATCAAACATTTCCTATAAGATACATGAGGCCTGATTTTCGAACAAATCAAGGACATCAGAAAAGAAAACCAGGCTGTCATCTGTGCCTATCCCACTACAAGGTATAGAATGATTATCTTACGCATGGGGGTCAACCGTCAAACTAGTCACCGCAAATTTGCGAGTTGGCAAGGTTGTTGGTTTCAACCATGAAGCTTTATCAAGGTTTCCCATCGAAGCTGTGAATCCTGTTCCCCTGGTGGAGCCACGTCTTGCCGATATACTCAACATGACTCAAACATGTATCAAACTTGTCACTGATCAAACACCATGGTTGTAAATAATTTGTACCTACCTTATAAACCGAGTTGTTCCTGTTTATTTATCCGACTAGATAATTTCACTGCTTACGCCTAGACCGTAGTCCGAGAGCTTAGACTATTCAAAGTCCCACTAGGCCCAAAGGTGCATGTACCTAGTCCTGGCATTTTCAGACCCATGCTCCCAGCTGCGTATGAGTAAAATCTTTACAGATTTGAGTAAACAGCTCTAAACACCACCATGAGAGTAATAAATTCAAAGACAGGGGCAATTGAAATTTCAAATGAAATTAGATCTATTGTTGAAACCGTTGAGATTTAGTAGTTGCATTCAAGTAAAGGTACCAAAATCACAATGTTGTAGATTCAGAGTAGTTGCTTTCTAGCTCTCACTTCTCATACTTTTCACTTCAATCCTTCATGTCCATCAGATCAGCATCTACTGTACATCAATTTTGTAAGAATTTAGTAAAGCTGGGTATCCACAGTGAGAAGTCAGCGAACAGCCACTAGAAATCATAGAATAGAGCTAATATAATGAGCGTTTTAACTTCTGATCAGTCGCTTTCCCACAACATAACCACTGTTTCCAGTTTTCTCTTTAAACAAAAAAGCAGGGGCTCAAATTGAGAAATTTGGCACACGTCAGAAAAAAAAAAAAAAACCATCACGATTTCGTTAAGGATCTGAAAGTTTAAAAAATTAAAAGCTTTCCATCTCTTTCAGCCTCATCTACAAACACAATCAGCAACTTAAACAGCCTAGCTCAACACCAGAGCCCATAATCAGGCTGTCTGAAGCACAATGTCGGGAATGAACAATACGAGTCATTACACCACGGCTGGGGCCTCTTCTGAGAAGATCAGGGGTACCTCAACCTCAGGTGTGATCACCTCTTTAATCACCAATGGTGTCATCTTTACAGTGTTTTTAACTGGGTTTATCCTGTTAAGATTGAAGTTTTTGAGAATCTATCAACCAAAATCGTCATTCAATTTGGTCAAGGATGAGAAAAAACCAGATCCGCTACCTTCAGGTCCATGGCATTGGATTGGTCCATTGTTGAAGAAATCTGATAATTTCATCATAAAGCAAGCAGGTTTAGATGGTTACTTCTTCTTGAGATACTTGTTTTTAATCTCCATGATCTGTCTCTCTGCTCTTCTCTTGTTTTTCCCAATATTATTGCCAATTAATGCTACTGGTGGTAATGGTGGTTCTGGATTAGATCAGTTATCTTTTTCAAACGTTAAAGATTCAAGTAGATTCTATGCTCATGTTTTCTTAGCTTGGATCTTTTATTTTGGTGTTCTTTACGTCATTTACAGAGAGTTGACTTTTTACACAGCTATAAGACAAGCAGTATTGGCTTCTCCAAGATATGCAAAGAAAATTTCATCAAGAGTTGTCATGTTTCAAACTGTACCAGAACAATACCTTTCAGAAAATGAATTTACAAAATTGTTTGATGATGTTAAAAAAGTTTGGATTGCTAGATCTCCAAGGGAATTAGCTAAAAAGGTTAAAGAACGTGCTAAAATGGCTACTAAATTGGAAAACGCTGAAAATTCCCTTTTAAACAAGGCAATGAAGAATAAATTAAAAGCTGAAAAAAAGGGTAAACCAATCGAATCAAATTATCCAAATATTGATGATTATGTTCCTAAAAAGCAAAGACCATCTCATCGTTTAAAATTTTTAATTGGTGAAAAAGTTGATACAATTAATTATATTAAGGAGGAATTACCAAAATTAAATAATGAAGTGGTTTCAATGCAACAAAAAAATCAAGAATCTAAACCATTTAATTCAGTCTTTGTCGAATTCGGATCACAATATTCTGCACAGATGGCATTCCAATCAGTTACTCATCATACAGCATTACATATGAGTCCTCGTTATATTGGTCTTGAACCAAAAGATATTGTTTGGATGAATACAAGAATGTTTTGGTGGGAAAGATTAGTTAGAAGATTTGGTGCATTTTCTGCAATCTTTGCCACTGTGGTGTTTTGGTCTTTCCCAGTTGCATTTGTTGGTATGATTTCAAATGTTAATTATTTAGCTAAAACTATTCCTGCATTATCATTCTTGTTAAAATTACCTGATAAATTAGAAGGTATCTTAACAACATTGACACCAACTGTCGCTTTAGCATTATTAATGATGTTGTTACCTGTTTTTATAAGAAATATGGCTAGAGTCGCTGGTGCACCTTCTGTTCAACATGTTGAATATTTTACACAACAAGCCTTCTTTGCATTCCAAGTTATTCAAGTGTTTTTAATCACCACAATTTCTTCTTCTGCAGCATCAACTGTGAAACAAATCGCTGATCAACCAACAAAAGCTATGGATCTTTTATCAGAAAATTTACCAAAAGCTTCAAATTTTTATGTCTCATATATCATTTTGCAAGGTCTTTCTGTCTCCTCAGGTGCTCTATTACAAGTTGTCACTTTGGTTATGTTTTACATCATGGGTGCATTATTGGATAAAACACCAAGAAAAAAATGGGCTCGTTTCACAAGTTTAGGTCATATGTCTTGGGGTACAGTGTTCCCAGTTTTCACAAATTTAGCAGTTATTGTCATTACATATGCAATTATTTCTCCATTAATTCTTTTATTCGCTACAGTTGCTTTCTTTTTAGTTTATGTTGCATATCTATACAATTTAACTTATACTTTCGGTGAAGCACCAGATGCAAGAGGTATGTTTTATCCAAGAGCCCTTTTTCAAACTTTAGTTGGTGTTTATTTGGGTGAGATTTGTTTATTAGGTTTATTCGTTGTGGCAAAAGCTTGGGGTCCATTAATCTTACAAGGTATTGCCATTGGTGTTACTGTTTTCGTTCATGTGAATTTGAACTCTGCTTTTGATCATTTAATGACTGTTGTTCCAGTTGATGCAATGAAACCTTTGGATGGGAAATCTGATACTCCTTCATATAACAGTAAGGCTTTTAATAAGATTGTCTCTACTACAAATAAGAGATTATCAAAAGATTCTTATGCTCCACCACAACCAGATTATAAACAAACAGATCCAAATGATACATTTGAAATGGGTGATTTGAGTAGATTTTCCCTGGAGAATGCTCGTTATGGTTCCCAAGTTCCATTATTAGCAGATGGTGATAATAAACTGATTCCACCTGCACCATTATGGAAAAGATTTTTACAACCACATATTTATTTATCTTATAAAGTTGTCAAGACCAGAGTGCCAGATATTTATAATTATGTTGACCCTGAAGAGAATTTGGACCCTGATTATTTGGAACACGCTTTTGATTATCCAGACGTCACCAAGAAAATGCCATATTTATGGATTCCAAGAGACCCAATGGGCTTATCTACTAAGGAAATTGATAATTTGAAAGGTGTGATTGATATTAGTGATGAAAATGCAATGTTTACAGAACAGGGAAATGTTATTTGGACAGGTGAACCACCATCATATGAGGATTCAGTTGATGGAGAAAAATCACTTAAAGATTCAGAGGATAAAGATTCAGAAGATTTTGAAAATGAAGTTGATAGATGGAATGATCGAAAGATCTAAGTAGTTTGCAGGATCAACTGATATGTTTTTGTTATAGTTTAAGTTCATTTGACACAAGGTATAGATAGTGTCAACATTCGTTATTAGTTCATTCTGGTTATCGTTAATCATCATTTAAAGTTTTGTCTAGTTAATTCCAATATTTTTCTGATCAAACTGGACGTAGATGGTGGAGTAAATTTGCCTACGTATATGATGAAAAATGGGTTTAATTAACCATATTGTCAAGTTGAAAAGTTTATACCGAAAAAGACCGAGCGCTGGCCCAACCGTTCTTACCGTTTTAATAAACTTTCTCAAAAATTAGTTTAGCAGACTCGGCAGATTTAAGTATTAAAAACAATCGAATTTCAGAGATAAACAAAACTCACAATGAGACTGGGATTACAGAGCTCACTTAGAATGGTAAAGATGACAGCCTCTGGGAGACTCAATATGATGAGTCGTCACTTGTCCACGACGGTCGCTTACAACACAATCACCGAAGGGTCCAAATACTCGTCTGATTTCAAGGCCTATCTACAACTTCCAAATGGTGAATTAGGTTCGTATTTCCATGATATACCATTGGGATTGAACAAGGAGACAAGGACTGTTAATGTAGTTGTGGAGATCCCAAGATGGACAAACGCCAAATTTGAAATTAGTAAAAAAAATACATTGAATCCAATCACTCAGGATATCAAATACGGTGATGTTAGATTTGTAAACAATTTATTCCCATTTAAAGGATATATACATAACTATGGTGCAATTCCTCAAACCTGGGATGATCCAACAGTCGTGGATAAAGAGACTGGGTTTAAAGGTGATGATGACCCAATTGACGTGTGTGAAATTGGCCAAAGAGTTGCTAAACTAGGTGATGTATTCGAAGCCAAAGTTCTCGGTGCATTGGCCTTGATTGATGATGGTGAATTGGACTGGAAAGTTATTGTCATTGACTCTCGTGACCCTTTGGCAAAGGAGATCAATGATATCACAGACGTCGATGCTAGATTCCCAGGCTTATTGGAAAGTACTAGAAGATGGTTCAGAGATTATAAGATCCCAGATGGTAAAGCTGAAAATGTATTTGGATTCAATGGTGAGTTTTTAAATGCTGCAAAAGCTGTTGAAGTGATTGCACATTCAAATGGAGCTTGGAAGAAATTGACCGAAGGTAAACTCGTTGCTCCAAAACTTCCACAAATAGTCAACACTACGCTGAATGGGTCACCAGGATTTGTTAAGGCTCAAAATGAGCAGTACTTAACTCAAGGCGCCAAACCAGATTCTGAGATTCCAGCATCAGTTGATAGAGTCTACTATGTTTGAACATATTGTATATAAAGTGTCTAAATGACAAATAATGAATAATGATCAGATGAGAATTTTCTTCAGACAATAAAGAAGTAGCAGGAGAAAGTAACTACCAAACAATCAAATTTACTGGTTCAAAAGTGACTCAAAAGTTAATTTCAATGCTCCAAGACCCATAGTTTATATTTCCGAGGGCATAGATCCTCGGAAGTTAATTTTGTAGAGCGAAAAAAAGAAGATCGAGAAATGTAAACATCAACTTTTACCAAGGAAAAGAGATCAGATCTTCATCAGCTTGAGCCCCAGCGAGATCAATAAACCTCATTGATGACGACGTTTAGCTCGAGCGCTGTGACTCCACTAGTCAGAGAGTCTGTTTCGGGTGGCAATTGGTAAGTGAAGGTCAGTTTAGTTGTTTATGGAGGGTATAATACTAACAAGAGATTGAATCAGGACGTTTAGCCTTGCTCTTAGCGCTCTACAGGCCCCATACGATTTGGATCGTTTGAAATCTTTAAATGAGTTTTTGGTGGAGAACGATGAAATTCTATCAAGTGCCTCAATCTTAAGTCCAAAGACAGGTGATGAGCTACCGAAAAATGACGATTTCAAGATACGTGGATCATCATACAAAGTTACAGAAGCGCAGAAAAAATACGCTGAAGAAGTATCCAAAATACTTTCAATCAGTAAAAAGGAGTCACTGAGAGTCATCTTAGAAACATCGAAACGTAATCCCGAGATCAATGAAGTCACAAAGACCAAAACATACACAAATGAAGAAGTTAAAAGAGAAGTCGAGGAGAAAAATACGAAATTCTATGTTAGCAAGGCATTGACTGAAACACGCTCAATAATTAGACTTTTGAAGAATCTTGTAAGCAATGATTCCATTCCTTTGATAGAAAAAAAATATTCCGAGTTGATTTTCAAAGATGGTGGTGAATTTATATTTAACGCTATAGACTCACTTGATCAATTGTCAAACTCCATAATAAATAATGATTCGAAATATGCCAACATTATAGCTTCAGAAAAAGCTTTGACAATAATAGAGCTTTTGAAATTGTTAGTCTTCGTGCTGATTGTTGTTTCCACCACATCATCAAATGTTGTCAAATGGTTCAAATTTTTGGAATCAAAGCAATTCTTCCAAGTTTTGAAAGATTTCATTCCTAAAGAGTCATTTGAGGAAATCAATGCTTTGAAATCAATTTTGACGTTATTATATTTGGGATTGAATACCAATAATGCTTCTTTCGATCCATTTGCACCATATATCCAGGACGTCAATGCCGTAAGAAAAATTAATGATATTTTGGCTCAAAGCCCAATAGATCCATTGATTAATTACGGGTGGAGTATAACATTATATTGTTTGGAAGATTCAAAAGCTAGTGAGATCTTTGGGGAAAATTTTACCTCGACATATCAATTTTTTGCAATCAAAGCGGCAGAACTCGATGTTTTCAAAAAAGTTGAAGAATTTCACCAAACTTTACACTATGATAATCTTTATTCTGCAATTGTTTCATCATTCTTGATTTCTGCACTTCCATTCATTCAATTGACTGATAAAATTTCCAAATCGTACTTGACCGTTTTTAGAGATGCACCAGATACTTTTGTTGAAAAATTATTCATCAATGAAGATACACAAAGAATATTGTTCTTGGCAAAAGCTAAATTTCCAGAAGTTATCATTCCATACCTAAGATTGTTGACAATCAATGGTGCCTTTGCAAATGAGGAGCTATCAAAATTATCAACATACATGCATACATTAGAGTCACATGCTTTAGACTATGAAAATGACACAGAATCCGATAGTATTGTGTTGAAAAGCGGGCTTTATGTTAAGCCGCCATATGAACAAGATAAAGATGTCTTACTTTTTTTACCAGATTCAACAAGAGGTAAACTTGTGCCAACTGCAGATCCACATACAGAAGCAGCAATATTCCAATATAACTACAACGGTTGGGCTCTTATTGGGAGAGTTTTACAGAACATATCAGCATACACCGAGGACCAAGAACTGCTACTTACGATCTTAGAGCTAATTGGTGAAACTTTAGGTTCATTGGATTTGGATACTAGCGTCGATATCTTTGAGCATCTTTCATCATTTACTGATAGCGGTGATGTCGTTGATATAATTTTAAAGTTATTCGAACAATCATTGCATCAAAAAAATACAGCTGTGTTGACTTTAACCGCTGATATCTTGACTTCATTGGTATCAAACTTTCCACAAATTGTTTGGTCTCATTTAGCACGCTCTGATTTGCTAGAGCACGGAGGTAGGGGCGGTTTAATCGCTACAATCTTGGGTAGTGTCGAAACTGTCAATGGTGAATATAGTTTCACAATCTCTTTATTGAAGCTATTCAATGAACTTGTGTCCAACGTCTTGTCTTTCCCGGATGAGTTATCAACACAAAGAAACGAAGTTTTACCAAAACTTACATCTCATACAATCCAAGTTTTTGAAAGTTTTATTTATTGGAACTACAAAAAATCATTCCAAAAGTATCAAATTGGTACACTGATCATTGACATTTATTCAAGACTTTTATACTCCGTGTTTGGTATTGATCCAAGCTCAGATATCAAAAGGAAAGTTACCAAAGCACTTGCTCAATCTGCCGACAAAGTTATAAAATCATTCACAAATACATTCCCAGATGTCAGAACTATCAAACCAATTTTATCAGCAATAGAGTTTCTAGTTCAAAGTCCTAGCACATTTGACAGCACAGGAAGTGTTGGATTTTGGTATGATCAATGGATTAAAGGTTCACTTGCATTCTCAAAATTAGTGGTATCTGTCAGATCGGTAATTGACAGTGCTCCTTCAACACTAGAAAAATCATTATTTGCATTGGCACCTCAATTGATCGATGCCTATAGTCAAAATGTCGATTTACGTGGTGATATATTACAATTATTTACACAATTAGTGAGCGCAAGCTGGCCAACCGATTCACCGTCACTTCTTTCTCATCTAGGTGATCACCACACTAGTGTGCTACTGGCATCAATCTCATCAGATCTTGAACATAAGTATGATGATTTCAAAGTTAAAAAATACTTGTATGATTTCTTCTCTGCAGTCATTGAAGGTAATCAAAAGGGACTTTCAATGATTTTCTTGAATGGTCGTGATATTCGTGACACTAATACAGAACAAAAGACTGTTCTTAGTATACTAAAAAATAATGTCAGCCGTTTAGATTATTATCCAGAATCATTAAGTATACATTTAGTCGAAGCTATAGCTCATGCTTTCAACTCATGGTCATCAAAGAGAGAAGAAGCGGATGTTGAATTTATCAAGACATTGGTTAACAAGCTGAAAGACTTTGAGCGTATAGGTACTGATCCTAGAGACGAGAAAAGTATCATTCAAGATTGCTATCGCTACATGTTGAACTCGAGAATTGCTGAAATTTGTGCATTGTTTATATTTACATCGAAGGAAGAAACTGCTGCGCGTCCAATTGTTGATTTGTTGAGCGGTGCAAATATTGTTGAGCTTATAAAACCACTTTATCAACCTTTTGGGTACCGTGTCTCCTTACATGAGAACTTGAACAGAAATTTTGAAGACAAATGGCCATCGTACACTTTGAATCGTTTCATTCGCTCTCCTTTGGCAAACTCTACCAGATATGGTGAAAATGCAGTTTACGATTTAAGATTGTTGGATGATATCTTGGGCAATAATGAGTATTGGACTGGTAGTAATTTATCACCTGGTTATAGAGCCGAAGTTATATCTGCAAGTTTGAATCTTCAATATGTCTCTTCGCAAATGAGTGCTGCCAAGTCTTGGGGTGCATTGCTTACAGCATACGTTAAAAAATATAATACCACAGGTTCTTTCATTGAGATCATGAAGAAATTGCTTCAAGCCAACATAAATGAAGGTGTTAAATTTGACTTGTTTGAAGAAGTATATCGAGTTCGTATCGAATTGTCATTTTTCTTCCTCTATTCAATTACTTCAACAAGACAGCTTGAAGAGAACGAGATTAATGATATCTTGAGTTTGGCTTTGCAACTAGTGACTTCATCAGATGTGGATTTCTTGGGTAGTATAGTTTTGAACAAGTCAAAGATCTATAGACCTTTATTGAGAGTCATTTCTAGTCTTTTGACAGCTGCTAAAGGAAAAACAAAAGTTGTTGAGACGCTATCCACAGACTTGCTAACATTCTTTGAAATTGTCATTGCCAAAGGTACATCGGTTATTTTAGGCAATGTTCAAGGTGATATCAAATCGACTGATATTGGTGGCAAAGTTGAAGATCTATATTTGATTATTTCGCTATATAAAGCGTTGATTGCCGCTAAACCACCAACAAGTTTCACCACTAAATTATCAACCATTTTATTTGATTTTGGAACGTTGAAGACTATTCTAAACGTTTATTCAAGCTCTCATCTTTTGAAAATTAACAACGAGCCTTTGTTTGCTGATCTGACTTTAACTTACATGTTGGAGCTAGTCAACGTTGATTCAATTGCAGAACAGTTAATTTCTAGTGGGCTTTTTTCTACATTAATTCAAAGTCCCATCTCATTGGTAATTCAAGAAGGTGATATTTTTGTCCAATCGGCACCAAGATATCATAATATCTGGAGTAATGGGCTATTGGCAATCGTGCTGACATTGTTGAGTAATTTTGGCGCCAGATTATTACCTGAAATATTGGTGTTTGTTAATTATTTCTCCAAGCAAATCTCCTCAAATCTTCAAAGCTGGTCGCAAGATTCATTAGCAATTACAATTCCAGCTTTACAAGAAACCGAACAGATAATAATACTTCAAAAGGCATTGTCAGTATTATCTCATGAGTTTGGTCAAAATAATGATAATTTCCAACAACAGCATCAACAATCAGCTGATATAATACCAGAATTAGACTCCAAGAAGAGTAGAAAAAGTCTTTCAGATGCGTTCACACATTTACTTGCACATCCAAAATTCTTAACGTCAAGAATAATACCAACTACATTGGAAGAACAAAAGGCTTTCGAAGGTGAAGATAAGGTCAAATCTGCACTTGTTGAACAATCGGCCTCACAATTAGATGAATTGAAACAATCTTTATCCGAATAAGTTTCACTTGTATAATAAAGAGGTATTAATGTATATTTCATTTTTTCCCTGCTAAAAACATAGCCCTGAAATCATCATTGGATCTTGGCTTTGTAGAGTCTTCCTCTTTAATTTTGACAGCTTTATCAGATGACTGTGTCCTGTTTTCCCCGGTGGCGGTCGTCTCTTGAGTGGCACGGTTAACTCTTGAAGTTATAGGTTTTCTTCTTATCGATGAAGGAACCAATGGTTTCTTTTGAGAAAAGTTAGAGCTTTTTGGGGCCGATAGAGACCTCAGATCTTGAATGGAGCCCACCTTGACCTCATAAATCTGAGAGCTATTATTTGAGGTTATACTTTTCCCATTAAGCAGCAAAGCAGCCTTCCCGGCATCATTCGAGTTTTTGAACACAACTATAGCACCGCCAACTTTTGACTCTAGAATAACTTCCTCCACTTCACCAGATCCTGAGCACACTTGTGAGATCTGTTCTGAGTTGATTGAATCTGGAACATTGAGCAGAGCAATGGCGTTGTCAGACTTTTTAAACTTCTCTAAAGCACTGATTTGCTTTTCTTGAACTCTCTCTGATCTTTTCTTTGATATCGAGACTTCAATGACTCTTCCTTCAAATGAGACCAAGTTTAGTTCAAGTGATGCCTGAGCCTCTTCCGCTGTGCTGAAAGTGACAAATCCATAACCATCATGTCTCTTGTTTTGAGCCTTGTTTTGTTCACTTCTTGGTAGATGAACTCTTTCAACATTACCGTATTTGGAGAACAGTTCCTTGAGTTTGTCAACATTGACCTTATAAAAATCAAGCTTGGATACATAAACCTCTCTCCCTTCCTCAACAGCGCCAGTTCTTGCAGCCTTCGATTCAGGATTAGATATCTTAACAATAAGCTTATGATCACCTAGAGTCTTCCCCGCGAGCTCCTGTTCAGCTTTAGCAGCATCTTGTGACTCCAAAAACTCAACATAACAAAAACGACGTTGTGAGTTGAATTTTAATGAAGGGAATCTAACACTGGCTACCGTACCAATTGAAGAAAACAGCTTTTGAATATCATCACTTGTTGTTTTTGGAGGGAAGTTGGTGACCCATACAACTGTTTGATATGCCTTCTCTACTCTAAGCTCAGCACCATGAAATCTTTTATGATCTTTTGTCAAGGCCTTTAAAACTGCTTGTTCGTCAGAGAATTCTAATTTTGCCTGTTGATGATCTTCAAGCTGCACAATATGCGAGTCAACAATTTCCCCACAGTCTGAAAAGAATGCTAATATTTGTTTCGTGTTTACTTTCAGAGGGATTGACTTAACTGATAATGTCAAATGTTCACGATCTCTGTGAGACTCTGTCTTTTGCTTTTTAGTATTATTTTCCTCAACGATATCCTCTTCAGCCTTTCTCTTGGCAGCCGGTGCTTCTTCATCTACTGCTTCGGGTTGTGGCAAAATTGACTGTTGCCTTATCTCATTGACCTCCCTTCTCTTTTTCCCAATCTTCACAATGAGGGTTCTTAAAGAGTAAACATCACCAAACTGTTGCTCATATAACAATGCTTCCTCAAAAATTCTTTCAGGCCAGTCTAGTAAGGTAGCACGGTTCACAGCAGCCAATAAGACCTTTGAAGCTGACTTGTAATCACCATATTTTTTTTCAAAGTTGTGAGCTATTAACCAATTCTCCGCCTCTGAAGCAAAAGTAGTTGCAACTAAATGAATGTTTCCTCTGGCCGAATCAATGTCATCAAGTCTTTCAAAAATTGAGACACAAAGACGCTCCACTTTGTGATAGACGTTTGGACAAGTTTCCAGTGCAAGACCAAAGTAAACGACAATGTCGACATATAAAGCTTCAAGACAATCGGCATTACCCGCTAAAACAGCGTTTAACATAAAGACAAGCATTGACGAGATTAATTCAGCCCAATCCTCGTACGGTAGATTCTCCAAGACATCTAATTCATCTAAACGAACCCTATTCCGTCTAAACAAATCATGTCCATCTGGTGTATATGGCACATTTCTGAATTGGGTCGTGTATGGAATGGGTGAATCCGGATACCTTTCAATGAATCTTTGAGACAAGGCAACAATATCGGATGTGCTGACTTGAAGGTCGTAAAGAATCTCAAAATACCTCTCCCAGACAGGGATATATGTAGAATTTTCCGATTCGATTGCTCCCCTATGGAATACAGCTTTGATGGGCTCTAGCTTTCTATATTTTTTAGGCTTTGAAGCCCAAAAATTCAAGTAGTCGATCCAGAATTCAACATCAGTGCCATATGATGATTTTTTGATCTCTATGGCCTCGATATCCCATTGGTCATTTTTGATTTTTTCTTTGAGTTTCGTCGCATATGTCATCTCTTTCCCGTAGTTGTCTTTCAACTCCTGAGAGACAAAAGCAGAAAAATCAGCTATTGTTTGCTCAATACCATTGTGCGGTACTCCAAGTAGCAGATGATATATGGTCTTTATACGTTCAACCTTTTGAGGGACCTGTAATGTGCTCATAAAGTTCAAAATTCGGCTGGAGATCTCGTAGCTCTGATCAAATATATATTGCGACTTGACAGCAATTTTCGCCAGTAATTCAAAGCAAATTTGATGGTGTTCCTTCTCTATGGGTGCTTCATTCAGAATATACTCAGCGATCATTTTATATGAAACGCTCACTGCATAATCTTTCTCGATGTAGTTAATGAGTTCAGCTACCTCAAGATAACGCTCATTCAGATCATTGATGGTGCTGAACCAGGCGCAAGCAGCTGTGATCATTTCAACAAGATCATTTTTGGACAAGTACAAACTTCCATCAAGTGACTTCCAAGCCGTAAATATATCTTCAAGTCTATGTGCTTTGTGATATAATTCAATCAGTTTTAAATGCCCACCCTTATCGAATGCATTGTATAAAACATAGCTTTCCTGGTCCTCAATGTCCCAAGCCAATTTCTGTACCGGATTGGTTGAGTCTTCAGCCATATTTTCGAAAGAGGTCTAAGACTGATTTTTTGCTTTGTATGATAACAAGTTTATCGATTGTCTATAATTTCAATTCTTTAGTACATATGTTTTTGAGCGGGGCACACTTGTGGCGCGAACCAGATGAGCCAAATTTTTTTTAAAAGCGTATAAACTTTTCAAGAGAAATTGAAGAAACTGACGGGATTTGGAAAGAAGCCTGTTGAGAAGTTTGTTCTTTGTTTAGTATTTTACTCTAAGATGAACAGTCAGGGATATTTGGAATCATTCGGGTGGAAACAAGGAGAAGCCCTGAAGCAAGGTGGTATCAAGAAGCCTATTTTGGTGAAGCACAAGAAAGATAAGAAGGGTATAGGCCATGCACCAAATGGCTCTGCCGACGCTTGGTGGGAGAGACTTTTCGATGGTCAGTTGAAAGGGCTGGATGTGAACACAGATGCTGACAAAGGTATAAGCTTCAAGCAGGACAAAGTTGTGGCTAGCGCAGTAAGGAAAGAAGATTCTCCGTTATACAGAATGTTTGTACGAGGTGAAATTTTGCAAGGAACAACAGGGAAAGTTGTTTTGACAAAATCTACAATTACATCTGATGGCACTACATCCATTAGTGACACCATAAAGACCTCTTTCAACGACCCTACAAAGAATGCTGATGTCATACCGAAAGAGAAAAGTTCAAAGGGAAGGGAAAGTTCCGACAGTGACAAAAAGTCGAAGAAGGCCAAGTCATCCAATGATAAAGAGCACAAGAAGGAGAAGTCAAAATCAAAGTCAGACAAAAAGGAGAAGAAAAAAGACAAATCTAGATCACATAACAAGAGCTTGTCATCAGATATAAGCACAGAAGAGTTAACCAAGAGTGCAAAGAAGGAGAAGAGAGACAAGAAGGGTAAGAAGAATATAAATGAGAAAACAAAGAGTGAGAAGGGCGTTAAAAAGGAATCCTCATCAAAGAAAAGAAAAATGGACGAATCTGACGGTAAATCGAGCAAAAGCAAGAAGATAAAAGCATCAAGTTGATTTTTAAAATACACTGGTCACTTCATTAGATCAGTATAAACATAATAATAAAGCATATAGAGTCATTAAGAGTATTAATGTAGCTATTTTTCTGTTGTACCTGTTTATCTCAGCCATAAATTCTATCTGTCATTTGTTCACGGGTATGTTTTGATTTTTCATCTCGTTTAATCTGCAACCAAAAACAAACATCAACAGCTTGACACAAACTAATGGAAATTTATAGGTTGAAGAGCTAGAAGGTAGTGATGGTGATGGATAAAGAAATTAAGGAAACGGAGGTACCCAGTAACCTCACAAACAGCAAAATTTCTGTCTCGAAAGGGCAAATGAATGGAGAGCCACAACCATTCCTTCTCTACATCGGAATCACGATCATAACGTTAATATTCTTAAGATATCTATTTCTGGGGCTATTTGTATTGATGGTGTTATGTACTGCATATATATCTTCAGTGATTGCTGCCGCAGTTTTCATCAGGGTACCCAGAAGAAAAATTGGCTCAATTAGAAACAAATTCACAAGATTCTCCTTCACCAAATTAGATGCTTGGAATGATGAGATTTCACAGTTACGCTCTAGTCAGAATTTACAGATCCATTCAAACAGAGGTCCGTTTTCATCTGAGATCCAATCAATTGTGGATCTCATTATACGAGACTTTGTGTCAAGTTGGTTTCAAAGTATCTCAAATGACAGATCTTTCCCTAACCAGGTAAAACTTCAACTTATGCTTGCATTATCTGAACTAGAAGCCAGACTTTATATGATTGACATTTCCCAACTATTGGTGCTACAAATTTTGCCGTTAATAACGAATCATTTTTCAAATTTTGTTGCTGCTGAAGATATAGTATTAGGTGAACAAAAAAACATCAACAGAGCAAGTGATTTGGATATGAGAGTTGCAAAAGAGTACACAAAGTTGCATTCTGCTATATCCTTGAAAGATTTAGATCAAGAATCACATGAAGCTAACGTCAAAGAGTTTGCACGTTCAAAAGTCTCTTCGATAGTACCTCTATTGCTAAGGAAAGAAGAACAATCTTCAGCTACAGCGAGTCTACTAGTGAATGAACTTTTATCTAATACTGTATTCTCTCCAATACTGCAACTGTTATCAGACTCAGATTTTTGGAATCAAATGATTGTAAAAGCTGCTTCATCCACCATGAAGGACAGAGAACAAGTAAGAGAAATCAGACAAGCCATTGATAAACAATACAACAACCCATCAAAATCCATTATACCCACTATAACGAAAACGCCACTACTAGAGACTAAAATAACGCCAAACATGAGACAACCTGAGTTTGAAAAATGCTTAAGAGATATCAAAAAATCAAATTCAGTGTCTTCATTGAAACAATTGAAATATTATTATGCCATCCAGATCAGCCGTACTCACAAGATTCGTTCTAATTCTGAAAAATTCCTCAAGTATCTCAGAAGACTTCATCTTGCAAACTCAGTGGTTGATAAACAATTGAAAGGCTTGGATCAAAGTTCTGAGGATAATAAACGTAAATCAGTGATATTAAATAAAGGTTTAGATGGGTTTATCTCAGGACTTAGTCTATCGCAAGTTTTAGGGAATCCTTCTTCATTATCATTTTTCATGGAATTTATGGAACAAAGATCACGAACAGTACTTTTGCAATACTGGCTAACTGTTAATGGTATCAAGGACCCATTAGAAGACCCTAAAGATCCTGATTATGAAGAAGAGATGGAAACATCTTTGGATATGACCGGTGTAAACGATATTGTTCAGATATTTAATCGGTTTTTCCATGATACCGTTATGAAGGTGAAAAGGGAGATATATGATGAAGTTAGCAACTTTGTCAATGAATCTTCCAAAACTCTTCAAAATTATATACATGTGAGAAAATTGGTATTATTATTACAAGAGGAAATTTTCAAACGTATGGAAGATCGTGACTTGACAGATTTTAAAAACTCAGATTTATTCTTAAAATTACTTTCATGTGAAGCATTTGAAGAATCTTTAGTAAATGAAGTTGATTTTGCTCATGAACCAAGTATCGATGATTTTGATGATGATAGTGAAAAAGACACACCATTACCGGGATCATCTGATGTTATTAATGAAAAATCATTATCGGAACTTGGTAACGTTCTTACTGATCTAATTGATGACATAAAGAGCCCTATGCATAAAAAGACCGAATCTGTGAAAACAGATTCCACTACAGATTCACCAAATAGATTAAGTATGAGTGGTGATTTAAGACATGAAATATTTGGATCACCTGAAGCTGGATTTTTAAATGAAAAACCACTTTTCCATGATAATTCAGAAGAGGATGATGAAATTGAAGAAAATGATTCATTATTTGCTGATTCGAAATTAGAAGTTGATCCAGATTTTATATCTGTATCGCATGATGCCCTGAATTTGAAAGACGAAATTGGGAAATTTGAAAATGAAATTGAAAAACTAAATAAACAAAATGAAATGCTTGATCCTTTGATACTGAAGGCTGAATTGACAAACAATACAAATGAGTTAAGAATCTTGAAAAAATCCAAAGCCAGTTATCAACGTGAGATTGAAAACAAAGAATTTCAAAAGCAACAATTGATTGTACAAGATAATGATAATAGTCTTTATGGTAAGACATCTGTTGCTATAGATTCTTGGGTAAAGGGAAGTTCATATGGGAAAGATTATATAATGTACATTATTGAAGTACAGAAATCCACACTTGGTAAAAATACTACTGGTTGGATCACTGGGAGAAGATTTAGTCAATTTTATAAATTGAATGAAATCTTGAGAAAAAGGTATCCTGCTGTAAATCAGATCCAATTTCCTAAAAAGAAAATCATTTTAAAATTTCAACAAAAGGCATTAATTGATGAAAGAAGATTACAATTGGAGAATTATCTTAAAAAATTGTTGGAGATTGAAGAAGCTTGTTCAGATAAAGATTTTAGAAGATTTTTAACCACAACAGATTATAAAAGTTCTCTTGTGAACTCTGAAGCACCAACACCAATACCAACGGCTATATCTAAGATTGAAGACACAGCGAATGTTTTATACAATGGTATTTCTAATTCTATGGAGATGTTCAGCAGTAGGGCACCAAGTACAGATAATTTACCAATGATGGAAGAACAAACTAATTTACATCATTCTCAAAATGTGGGGAATGTGGAAGATATGCAAAGGGAATTAGATACATTTGAATCACAAAATGGGAGATCAGGTACACAGAGATCATTTATTAAACCTGTGACAGATCTAATCATATCATTATTTTCATTAAATAAACCAAATAGTTGGTTAAGAGGTCGTGCTATAATTGTGGTTTTACAACAAATTTTCGGTAGTACAATTGAAAAACATATAAAAGAATTAATTTTTGGATTGGTCACAGAGGAAAAAATTTCAAATATGATAAATACAGTTAAAGATATTTTATGGCCAAATGGTTCATTTAAACCGTCTAGTATTCCAAGGACAAATAAAGAAAAAGTTAAAAGTAAACAAGAGGCAAGAATATTATTAGAGACTTTAATGGTGGACACATGTTCGAGGATTGTTGGTCAACCAAGTGCAAAGAGTGCTAGTAATAAAATTGCATCAATGATTCAAAATGATATATTAAACAAGAGTTTGGTGTATGAAATATTTGATAAAATTATAGAGGAAGTTTTCCCAGAGAGTAATCAGCAGTGAATTTATGTATGATATCTTTGAAATGAAGTGTAGATTTAAAGTTCACCATCGTCTTATAAACCATATTCTCTAGTCATCCGCTGGCGTTGTGATCTATGGTCGAATTCCTTGAAATTTGGATTGTCCAACAGACTAGAAATAACCTCTTTACGTAATTGCATCTTCTTTGCCCTGTTATTAAGACTTATCTTGTTATTAGCCTCCTGCTCTCCATCACTTTCATCCTCTTTACCCTTATCACCTTGTATCGTTGCATCAATTTCTTCACTCTCATCTTCAGAGTCTATATCTTGTTGTGCTTTGGATATTTCATGTTCCTGTAATGCCTTTTCAGCATCATCTTGAAATGTACGCTTCACTTTGTTTACAAGATTTTGATCCTTGACACCTGATTGTAAAAGAATAGATTCCCAATTGTACATTCCACCTGTTGGTTCATTCTTCCATTTACCAGTGACGGGGAACTTGGACATCAATGAATCCAATTTGTCCCTTATTCTGGTTTGTATGTAATCTGGTGGGTTCACATTATCAATCATTGGTTGAGTATCTGGTTTCTGTCTCTTGGGTTTAGTGATGTTGACATAGTTTGTATGTATTCTTTTCTTGAACAGGGCATCGATCTCCAAAGCAAGCATCTCCTGGGATTCTTTGATATTCTGGGATTCTATGTCATCACGCTCTCCATCCTCATCAATCACAGCTTCTGACAATTCATGTGATTTCCGTTTCTTTAACTTGGAGCGTATCAAATCTGCCTCATCTGTGTATTTGTCTTTGGTAGTGGGTCTGGGTATCATTTCAGGTCTGGAGGGCCAGTAGGCCCAATATTTTGCTGGGAACTTGGGGTCCTGTTTGTGTGAAAGATAAGACGAGTACAGATGAACACCTAAATCATGCCTCAGATCATCTTCGTAGTGTCGCAGGATCTGTCGGCTCTCAGTTCTCAAAGATGTTATACCCTGTTTCCTGGTACTTCCATCTGGAACATCAACACTCTCATTTTCGCTCTCAGACATTGTCTAATAGCTCTTCAATTCTTCTTTAATTGTTGTTCCCATAGTAAACTTTTCAAAAACTTTATAGCGTAGTGGCCGTGCGAAAAAAGTGTTGATTTTTTTTTGTACTTCGTTGAAGCTTCAGAAGGCTGTTTTTGACGGGAGACGAAAAGCTTGAAAACAGCTGAAATTTGAAGAATTTAACAGTTAAAAGATGCCACTTTTGGAGGAGATTAGCGATGCAGAGGACATTGATAACATGGACATGGATTTGGCGGAGTTTGATCCGAATTTGAAGTCGGCGTTCGCTCCCAAGTTGGAGAAGAAGATTGTGAGAAGTCAGGACAGCGAGGAACAGAACGAACCACCATTGTTCCCAAATTTTGGTGGGAAATCATTGGATGAATTGGATGACAGTGCTGGGATACGGTTTGAAAACCAAAAACAGTTCAATGAGGAGGAATTGGAACAACTAAAGTCTTTACAGCTAATTTACCCTTGTTATTTTGATAAGAACAGATCACATAAAGAAGGTAGACGAGTTTCGAAAAATCTTGCTGTGGCTAACCCACTGGCCAAGACCATTGCTGATGCCTGTGCCTCACTACATTTGATGTGTGTCTATGAACCAGAGAAGACACATCCACAAGATTGGGGTAATCCAGGTCGTATCAGAGTGGCATTAAAGCATGATGGTAAACCAGAATCTATAATGGCCAACAACAAGCGTCATTTATTAAATCAAATTGCTAAGTTTTTGCAAAAAAATGAAACCACTTTATCCACAGTGAAAAACTTACCAATGCCACAAGATTTCAATGGATTTCAACCAAAAGAGATACCAAAAGTTAAAGGTTTCAAGATGAATACCATAGTACCAGTTTTCAGTAGATTTACACTGGAACATCCAATAACAAAGAGTATATATACCGAAAAACCACCACAACCACCAGCAGAAACAGAAAAACCTGCCTTACCAAAAGCTCCAAAGCAAAAATTTATGCATGTGAGAAGATAATTTTAACGCTACGTCAATTGATTTTATACATTTTGTTTATTATTCTGTATTAAAGTAAAAAAAATGCAAACCTAATTGATCTTTGCAGGAGCGAATTCTGCACGATATTGTTCAATCTTTGCCTTTTCATCATCAGAGATACGACCTGATAAATAAGTGATTATATCGCTTAATCCAACAATTGATAAGACTGGGATATCATATTTTTTAGCAACAACTTGTGTAGCACTTAATTGAGAATCAACAGTTCTTTCTTGTCTATCCAATGCAATAATTGTCCCCACGACATTACCCTTTTCGTTACCAATGATTTCAAAAGCTTCGTTAATGGCAGTACCAGCGGTCATCACATCATCAATAATTAAAATACGTTTACCTTCTAAATTAGCACCAACAATTGATCCACCTTCACCATGATCTTTTTTCTCCTTTCTATTGAAAGCGTAAGCGACTTTTTCATATTTTGAACCACCAATTTCAGCTAATTTAGCAGCAGTTATAGCTGCTAATGGGATACCTTTATAAGCTGGACCGAAAATAATATCAAATTCTAAACCTGAACTTATAATGGCAATAGCATATGATGAAGCTAAATTTGAAAGTAATTTACCAGTGGAGAATAGACCCAAATTGAAGAAATATGGTGAGACTCTTCCAGATTTCAAAGTGAATTCACCAAATCTTAAAGCTGTTGACTCAACAGCCAAATCCAAAAAGTTTTTCTGATAATCTTGCATTGTTTAATCAAGGGAGATAGATAAGCTTATCCGGTGGGAAATTTGAATGACAGGAAATTCACACAATTAGCAGGTATGGAAATCTATAGAGTGAGATTAGCAGTTATGAATTGTTTATAAAACAGAAGAATGAACTGGGAAAGAGCACTGGGTGAATATTATCTCAAAAACTTGTGGGTTTATGGCTCAAGTTTTTTTTGAGCGGATTGGGAATCGTGGAAAATGGCTGCAAATTTTGCAGCGTGTGATGTTTTGTAGGATTGGGGAGTTTTTAGGTGGTGTGTGAGAAATTCAGTGGGTCATGTGGACAATTGAACTTTTCAGTATTCTTATGGTGCTTTTTCCATTCAATTTGGAGCAAATATAAGGATATCAGTGGGTAATCCCAGTACTTCGGGTATCTGGCACCAAATACAGCCTATTCCATCCACAACAATCCCGGTACAACAGGGTCCAGAATACAAAAACAAATACATCAAATTTAAACCTTCATGAATAAACATCAACATTCAATAACCAACAGACATCTCACAACAATGGACACCACAAGGGCCTCGAAGATACTTGGATCTATATACAACTCAAAAACCCCTAAAAGGCCCATTCGTCGCACTTCACACGGTATTCAGAAGCGCAAGAGTACAAAACATACACATCCAGTCATTGCCTACTTCAAATCAATCTCATCTCGTCGAGTACATACCCCTGAAGTGGAAGACCATACCATAGGGAGCACTACATTTCAACCATACAGTCGAGATGCATTACTACAAAGGATCCAATCTTTCCAATCTTCACAAAATTGGAATTTTAATGGGTTAAATATATCATTGACTCCATTAGATATTGCTCGGTATGGATGGTCATGTTACAAGAAGAACGAAATACGATGTGCTAGTTGTCAAGCCCACATATTAATCAAATTCCCACTTGGTGCAGTGGATGAAGAGGAACAAGAATTTCAAGAAGCTGTAATCTCAAGGCTTTGTGAAAAATACGAAGAGGAATTAGTCAATTCACATGGTAAGAATTGTGCTTGGAGGAAACAGTTTACTCCAATGAATGTGTATCAGGTTGATTTTGTTCAAGAGTTGGAGAATTTCAAGAAAAGAGTGGTGAAGAATGGTGGTGTTGGGAAAATACAAACTAAGGCTGTGGAAGATGAAGATATCTTGATCACATGGTGTCAGGAGAATGAAGTTGAGTATGATGATTTAAATCTTCTTAAAGTTTCATTGTTGGGATGGGTGGTGTCAAAAGTACAAACCAATACGATGCTTTCTTGTAACTATTGTGGTCGAAGAACATTCAGTGATGAAGAATTTGATGTTGTAGAAAATCATCATGATTGGTGTTGTTATAATAATAAATTCACTACAAGATTCTTGAATTTTATAAAATCAATATTAAAAATACCAATGGAGCAACGAGATGACACAAAATACACTAATATAAACGATGAAGACACTACAGATAATACATTATCAAGACTTGATAGATTAAGAAAATTATATTTTGAATAGTTATTATATATACTATTTATTTTATTACTTCATGAGATATCGTTATAATGTATTAAATTTCCATGTCCTTTCTCTTTGCACCGTATTTATTTATTTATTGACTCTTTTGAGCAGTTGCCCCGACTTCAAGATAAGTACCAAAGACTTTATCCCAATGCCAACTAGTAACACCAAATCCTAATTCATAATTCTTATAATGATGTTCTAAATGATATTTTTTCAATTGTTGTAAATAATCAGGTAATTTAGCATGATGTAAGATATAATGTGTACAATCATACATTATATAACCTGCAAATCCACCTGCAAACCCAGAACATGCCATATAAAATGGTAAAATCCCAAAGACAACTTTATAAAATGGATAAGCCAATGCAATGAATAATGTTGGAGGCATAACTAATCTATAACGATCCATTGGTAAATAATGATGAACACCATGTAATAAGAAATGGATTGTAAAAGCAACTGAATGATCTGGTAAATATTCATCTAAATGGAATAAAAATCTATGTAAACCATATTCAATTAATGTCCAAACAAATAAACCTAAACCAAATAAAAATAATGATAAAAATACATTTTGATTTGTAATCCCCACGTAAAAAATGAATAAATCCACTGGAATCCATATTGATGGTACAACCCACCATGGTGTTAATGATAATGGTTCTAAGAAATTACCAAATAATGGTGCAGAACCTTTACCATAATGTCTTGGTCTATGAACTTGATCTAAATAAAAATCTTTTGTAAATCCACCAAATAAAACTTGTAATAATAAAGGTTTATTTAAATCTAAAAATTTATGATTTTTAAAATCATGACGGAAATCTGTAACAAGACTTAATTTTTCATATTCTGGAACACCACCTAATTTTGTTGAATCAAATCCATCACTATGTAAATTATCTAATTTAACATCAACTTGATGTTTAGGATTTGATAATAATTCTTCTTCTTCCTCTTCATTAGCTAAATATCCAATCAAATAATTTTCATCAAGAATTTCATATGTTGTCTCTGAATGTTCATGAGATATCTCATCTGCTAAAATTTCTGTAATGTCTTTACCAGCATAATCCATAATTAAATCACCTCCACCTGGATGTTCCTCCAAGAAACTTGTAACATTATAAATCTTTCTATTATAAAGTGAGACCCAAACGTCATCTTCATTGGTATGTTGAGCCAAAATATCTTTGGAGTATAATGGTAAAGTTTGTGACATTTCCCGAGATACCGTGTTTGCCTTTAATTGTTTATATATAATCTGAGCGTGTTTATGATCTGCTAATATGAGGGTATTTGATTAACGAATGTATAGCTGTCGAAATATAACAATGAAATGTATAAACAATCTCGATAATGTACTTTATAAACAGGGTGGTCAGAAGTTTAAATAGGGGCCAATAACTAGCAAATGGTGTTACTTTTTTTTTATTTACATTTCAGAATTTTTTCTAAGCCGTTTTTTTCTGGTTAAAAATCCGCGAATTGCAAACGAGTTAATATTTGATGGGAAATGAGAAGAGAGACGGTGTTGGAGGCAGTATTATAAGGAATATGGGAGAGTGGTTGTGGTGTTATTGTCGAGCTCTATTTCCTGATTATGTTCCAATTTGAACCAGATAATAAGCTGCAAAACTGACAAAATGGGCCGTCACTTCCTTGCTCAAAGTCCGAGTTGTTTGTAACATGAGACGTCGTATACGAGGACCAGGACGTATTATTCATGGTTCACTAGACCAAAATTAATGAGAAAACTCTAATATACACCATTACATTAAATATAATGGGCCCTCTCTTCAACTACACCCCCTTTCCCTGGTCCATTTAGCACTATCTTGAATATTGATATGTAGACTTCCTCTTTGGGAAATGAAAGTGTTTCATCGCCTTACAATTCCGCTTAGATAATCAAATCACCGAGAATTACATAATCACTGAAATTGTCGACAGACGCGTTTGAATCAACTTGACAAAGAGTGGAATTGTAAGGTATATTGCGTCTGAGATATTGACTAGATCGTACTATTAATTTATTTGACAGCAGTATTTCAAGTATATTTGGAATCACTACTAAGCAATTGCATCTATATATACCCAAACTAACTTTCAATTACCTATTGTTTGGTTCAAATTATCCACATATTCTACAATTCTCAAAGCTGCTACACACAGACATTACTGGAAAATTTAGACACAAGAGCTCACATAATCACTTCAAATAAAAGGCATATAAATCTAGGCATATAGGTACATGCTATCATGTCCCAACAGCATCAACAAGGGGGCAAATCTCCAGAGTCTCATAACCAAGATCGAGTGAATCGGAAATCTTCACAAAAGACCCATAATGAAACATCACAGACGAAAAGAAAATCAAATGCATATATGGCTGCTGAAGCTGTTCAGCACGAACGTGACGCCGTTACGGCGTTGAAAAGACTTTCAATAGGAAGAAGCTCGATCAATGTGGATCCTGATCTACCCTATGGGGTTGATGGTGATTTCAACTACAATGATTATAACCATAGAAGGAGATCTTCACAGGATTCAAATTCTAGTTCCACTTCATCCTCTTCATTTTTGGACGATGACAAAGATAAGACTTTGATCGATGAAGAAGAAGTACGACCAGGAAACGCTGACGCTACTAATGAAGATGATGATCAAGATGTCAAATTGAATGCTGAAAAACTTCTATGGGTACCTGCTAAGGCACACCCAAATATTGCACCAGACCAATTCCGTCGTCATGTCCAGTCGACTATAGACGATATGCATAATAAGCTTGGTGAGGATTCACAACCAAGAGATTCGATACCATCGTTGAAAGAGTTAACTGATGAATTGGATAGATTGTCCGAGATGGCAGGTTTAGCTGCCACTGATGCTGTTACATTAGCAAGATCATTGTCATCGGCAAGTGGATCTACATCGTTATTACTAGACCAAGATGAGAATAGGTTTTTCCAAGATCAACAAAGCTCACCTCCAACTTCACCAAATGGTTCGAAATCACCTTCGAACAAGACATCTCCTACAACATCAAGATCTGGGTCCATATCATCCAGATTATCTGTGGAACGTCCTTTAGAAGAAGAAGTTGACCAAGATGCTCCACTATTAGGTGAGAGCTCATCGACACTAACGAGAAATAAATGGACAACGTATAGTCGAAGTCATAGAGGTGCAAGAGATAAGCCAAAACCAAAGGCAAACTCACCTTTATCCGATGAGCATAAATTTGTTTCACAGGATACACAGTCTAAACCACAACCAAAAGTCGATAAGGAGCTACCACAAAGTCCAGATGAGATACCAGCTAGGAATGTACCTCATCAGGACCCAAAACAACAACAAATCTTAGCTGAACAGGCCCGTGGTCGATCGACACATCTCTCTAGATCTCAGTCTGATACTTCACCAACAAAATCTAACTATGGCTCGGTAAGTAGTAATGCTACTCCGGCTGCTCCTCCACCATCCAAAAGAACTAATCATTCAAGAAATAGACATGCTGGGTCTGCCATCGCTATTGATTCAGCTGATCAACAAAAGTCATCAACGCAGCAACAACATCAATTACCTCAAAAATCGATGAATCCACATTATCAAAGGAGAGTTGTGTCAAATGATCCAAAGCATTATCCACAAAGGCAACCGTCTGGTAAAAGCTCAAGCTCGAATGATATTCAAAATAATAAATCATTACCATCACAACCGCAAGAGAAACCTGTTCCATTGAATCCTCGTGAAAGACAGTTACAACAACAGCAGCAAAATCCACAGGTACTTCAACAACAGAGACAAAGACAATATCAACAGCATCTTGCAAATCACCAACATCAGCATCATGCACAGCAGCAACATCAACAACATCAGCATCAACAGCAGCTTCAAAATCGCCAACTACATTCCGAGTATAAACGTACACAGCATCAGCCAGAGCTTCCTAGGGAATCCACGCAACCTATACATTCCAAACAGCAGCAGCAGCAACAACAACAATCTCAGCAATTACAACCCCCTGTTGAACAGTCCATCTCCACGCCTAATACTGAAACATCTTCAAATGTCACTGAAAAGCCTGAAAAGTCAAAGAAAGATAACTCCATCTTCAAAATGTTCAAAAAGAAAAGATCCACCTCGCCTAAAAACCAAAAGACATTGGCAACTACTGTATCTAAAAGCTCACCACCAGTTAATGATGAGAATAAATCACCAACTGGTTCAACCTTCAGCATAAATAATTCACCGGAGAAACAAAAATTCAAAGAACAACAAGTTGAACAACAACAAAGACAAGTACCTACTTCCACATCATCACAACCTCAACAGAAAAGACCTTCATTGAAACCTTCTAAAAGTTCACAATTCAAAATCTCTAAATCTTCAAAAGATGAAAATAAATCAAAATCTTCATCAAAACTACAAGAGTCTGTAACAATCGTTTCTGAAAAGAAAGATACATCTACCATTACAAATGATCATCAAACAAGTCCCGACTCACCGGCTACATCACCACCACAGGAACAATTGAGTCCAAAGGAACAGCAGCAGCAATTCCATCAACAAACAGGTCAAGCTTTAAACGAAGAACAACATAGAATTCAAAAGGAAACTTTAAGTAAAAAATTAAGTATGGAGAATATGAAAAAATCATCCAAACCAAATGCACCTGTTCAATTCACAGATTCAGCATTTGGATTCCCATTACCACCATTATCACAATCTACGTTAATCATGCTTGATTATAGATTCCCTATACACGTTGAAAGGGCATTATACAGATTAAGTCATTTAAAATTGGCAAATCCAAGAAGACAATTAAGACAACAGGTGTTATTATCAAACTTTATGTATTCTTATTTAAACTTGGTTAATCATACATTATATTTACAACAGTTGGATGAACAACAATTGGAACAAGGTCAAGATAATGAACAGGAACAAGAAGAAGGACGGATTAATATTGAAGTTTAGTTTTACGAGATTTTGCATTATATATTTATTTAAATGAAAGCATTGATAAGTAAATTGTAGCTACAATAATTCATGATTCATATATGATATTTTTTGGATCTATATGATGCACCGATATTCGATCAAACTTTATCACTTAAATTCCATGGAACCAAAGCTAAAGAACTTTGAGTAAATGTAAATAAAAATCTAGAAAACCCAGCAGCACCAACAACCAATAATGCATAATAAACAAAATTCCAATATGCAAATTTAGCGTTACTAACCCTTAATTTTGGAACACCAATAAAATTACAAACTGCATGCACCGCGAAGCAACTCCACAAATTATTTGTTCTTAAAAACACAAAATTGGTAAAGATACCAAATAAAAATGTATAAAACAATTGGAAAGCTGTAATGGCCGCAATTAAATGAACTGGAGTCTTCTTAGTGAAGAGCTCATATGCATGATGGAAATGTGCAAAACTGAAAAAAACAGGTGGTAAATAAATCAAAGTCTTTGTGGAGATATCCTGGACTTGATATAACGTAACGATAGTGGCTGATGTATAGATAATCTCTTCGGTTAATGGACCAACAATCAAGTCTCTCAACCCTTGTAAAGTGGACAATTGACCAGAAATTTGCTTAATGAGGTATTGTGAGTCTGGTGAGCTGAAAACAGCAAGGTCCACAATTGGACCAATAAATAAGATACCAACAAGCAACAAACATTGTAAGATATCTCTTGTGAAAAGACCAATATGACCGGCTTCCCAGTGTAATTCACCATATCTAAATTTTAAACCTGGTAAAAATCCCAATTCAGCATAAATCTTGTTTAGTGGTTCATTAGAAATTTTGGATAGAACACTAGGTAAAATGGCAACAATCAACACTGATAAACTGGTGACTTTGATGATTCTTGAGGTTATAACTTGAGGATCATTACGATAAATCTCCTTACCGTCCACAGCTCCCTTAGAGGCGTACAAAATAAAGACGTAGAAGAATGAAATAAATGATGAAAGGATAAACCCGGTGGTTAAAGAGAAACCATTTTGCTCGAAGAATGCCATGATGATGGGGAAAGTCAATTGAGGTAGTAAAGTTTCTTATAGATATCCACTTTAGTATTAAACAATGATTATGCCCATTTATATAATGTTGAAATTCTCACAAGGTTGTGAAATTTCGAATAGCAATTAAGCAGATTTGATGATCAAATATTACACTTTTCCACAATAGTTTCATTAAAGTTTGTCACATCCCGATCCGGAAATTTCGCGGATTTCGCGAAAATTCTGCCACGGGGATAAGTGTATGTAAAATAAAGCGTATATTGGTGATCAAAGATACAATTTCTACTTTTGTTGCATGCTCATCTTCCAGATCCAGAGCGATATTATACTCATGAACCCAACGGCACTTGTAGCGAGAACGACGTTTTGTAAGTTATCCGAGGGCACTTCTGGCTCGAGACCCGGTGTCGCTGTTGCAGGTGCATTCGAAGCTTCAACTAGTTGCACAAACAGCTCTGTTAATGAGCTGGGCCATGATGATGAGACGTGAAGTGGTGATGGGATGTTCAGAGAAGTAGTGTACTCCTCTGGCTGGATGTCACATCTTTGTTGTTGGCGATCTAAATCTGCCTTTAGCGCCACGATGATGGATGGGAGATGTGAAATCAGTGGGTGTTTTTGTGCCAGTTCAACCAAGTAGTGGAAACTTGTTGGATCTGAAGAGTCATATGTGGAGCATAGGACATCACATTGACTCAACTTGGATTGATTGTCCAAGATTGCAGGTTCCAATTCTCCGAATTCCTCCATTATCAAATAAACTTGCTTACCACCTTTCAATTCAACACTATTCACCACGATTCTTGGTTTGATTGTTGGATTGTAAATTTCACTATATTGTCTCCCAAGGAGAGCTTCTAGTAAAGAAGACTTCCCACTTCCAGAGCCACCAAGCACATAACAATTAAACACTGAACGATCATTTACAGGAACTCTGTAGCTTTTTCCAGATCTATTTCTCTCTTTTCTTGGTTTTGTCACTTTCAAAGCAGCTGTAGTACCAGCTTTACCACCACCTTCAAATCCTAGATATGCTAAGTATGACAAGGTAGTTTTGTAATTCAAATATGTGGTCATACTCCATTGTGCTAACCATCCTTGTAATGTAACATAGCCTTGTTCGTTTCTAACGGTAGTCTGTGGGAAATTGGTCTCAATCCATTCTGTGGGTATACCCGGTGTTGGTTTGAATAGTGATTGCAGTTCGAATTCATTGAGCCCACCATCATTGTCCTTGTCGAATAGTAAGAATAAGTCAACGAAAAATCTATATCCAATAGGACTCAGTTCCACGCTGGATGTGTTTGGTACATCTAGCACTGGATACAGAAACTTATCATTCAGCGATAGCGAATCTGTATAATGGAATGTACGTAGTATACCCCATGTCGTCTCATGTCTACCTCTTTCAGCAAAGATCTTATTCAGTGTTATAAACCCAAGTTCTGTTAGACCATTAACTCCAAAGCTATCAGGTAGAGCTTCATTGATTGCTTGTTTTATTTCTGCAAGATCGTTGATATCCAAACTTCTCCCAAAGCATTTCTTCTGTAAATCCATGAATTCAGTGTCGTCTAAAAATCCATCTTGATCCTTATCACATAGAAAGAAAATACGTGATAGGGCAGCTGTAGCGTTTGGTTTCAATTTCCCTTCTTTAGCATCAAACAAAGGTGAGATTGGATGTGTCACTGCTCTTTGGCAAAGATAAAACGCTTGGCTGATATTATATTTTTCTTTAGCACTGCATCTTATACATGACTCGACCTCTTTGAACTCTTTCAATATGGGGATAAATTCATCAGTGATTGTTCTATCAGAGTCTAGTGATGTATTCGTATCAGACTTGTTCGCACAGAGAACAATAGGTAGATTCACACCTAAAGATCTGAAAATGTTCATCCAGTATAATGAAATACGTTCGTATGTATAATGATCACTGTATACTAGCCAAATCACATCTGCTTTCCTAATTTCTCTCTGAAGCGAGGTGATATCCTGTGAGTTTGAGTCTATCAATATCGTAGCATTTGGTGAATATGGTGATGATGAGAAATCTCTGGGTATTGTAATAGCAGGTAGTACAGATTGAATATTGGGCACAAATGTATCTTTGATCAATGCGGTGATTAAACTAGACTTTCCAACGCCTTTGGAGAGTTAATAGAAAGAACATAGAAATTCCAAAGAACAAAACTCACCATCGTCACCACACACAATCACACGTATCGTATCCTTGGACATACTGCCCATAGTCACTTAGATACCAAGCAAATCGAAATAATAGTGATTAATCCAATACATGGCTATTATCATGCATCACAAATCACAAAGGTCTCGTACCGGGCCGGGCGGCGGCCGCGGCCGGTTAACTGACGAGTTACCCTTTCCTAATTGTTGAGTAAACGCTTTTTCATTCTTTACATTTCTTTACATTGTATACTTATTTAGAAGATCAGAAAAATATGAAACTTAGGTACACGTTGCTCGTTTCATTGCTAAGTATCTTCTTAGCTGTCAGATCAGACATTTCGGCTGCAGATTGGGGCCAGTGGTTCACTACCAACATCCAACTTACTAGTGGTCAAGGTGCCATTGCGCTGACTACCTCTTCAGCATGGGCCACTGGTCGCGCTTGGAGAGCTTGGGTGCACTGCAAAATTCATAATCAAAACGAGATTAGGGTTAGCCCATACTTTTGCGCGACGACAATTTTGACTGAGTGTGCTTACTGGGGTATCGCTTTGGTGTTTCTCGGCAAAGCTACTGGGTGGTACAAAAGGGATGAAATGGACCAAATAATGGGCGTTGCTAATCTTATATCGATCGATACATATTCACTCGGTGACAAGCGTGATTTAGGGGCAGATATTTCGTTCACATATAACGGAACGGAGTTTTTACATAGTAGCAGGATATTCTATGATGTCGCATCTGACAATTACACGCTAACACTGATGGGTGCAGGTCAAAATGATGGTAGACCGATATCGGTTGTCGAAATTACAGACGGTGGATTGGTCATTACGCCAATGGTGACACCTAACGGTACAAACAATATGAAACGTGACGGTATTGACGACAATTACTATGTATCCGGGTCAGGCTCATTCTTCTTTGAATGTCAGTACGGCGCTGGGGTGCCTATGCAGCAGTCAGAATATATTACTTTATATGATTACTTTCTCGGTCAAGGTGACAATTATTTAGAGAACTGGCAGTACCATGCTATACATGGCTATATAGGAAGTAGCAGCAGGATGAAATGTGCTGGTAAGGTTTATGATGAAGACCAAGATATTACACATTGGCGGTCCTGGGACGACGTGTGGAGGTCGTTTTAGGCCGGCTGTTATTTTTAAATAAATAAAAGTAAAAAAATAATAATTATAAAAAAAAAATAATCAAATTAAAAAAAAAAAAAATACTTAACTTAATTAATAAATTAATTAAATAAATAATTCAAATTATTCGGCAAAAACTTGCGCCTGCGGCGGGCTCGCTGAGTATTAGCGCATGTACGACGTACTTGGGTGAAAGTAAAGTGTCATGTTAAATGGATGTTTCTATATATATTAGTGATATTTGTAGCAAAAATCTAATCACCGCGGTTTTTCAGAGCTCTTTATAGCTGCGCTAAAATTTTATAAAATCCCTAGTGCTAAATCCTCTGGGTAATGAGGGAAAAACATAGAGAAGATATAAGATCAGTGGTGTTCATCAATTTGGTAGTAAGATAGAACATGATGATTCGAATGATTATTTGGTGCAGTTTGTGAAGTCATCAACCTCTCCAAAAGTAATTTGTTTAGATCAATAATTCTTGACAAACCAACGTATATCTGACAGATTCCGGAGAAAGTAGATCAAGACCAATGCTCTTAAACGATTGACTCTGACTTTTAGCGATAGTTATAGCAAAGGACTGTCTGATAGGAAATTACACGAACGAAAGATAAACCAATCAATTATGCAACATGCTAATATCAACACCTTTTCCACGTTTAAAGTCTGTAATAACATCACAAAACAGGTGATTATCTGTATGATCTTTGATAATTAAACTTATTCCTTTCACTGAACCATCTTCACTGGAAAGTCAGAGAAGTTCATTGTCTTCAATGGGAATTCAGGAAATCATGCGCCAGAGAAGTATTTTGAGCTTAGATATAGTGATTTCTGATCTGCAGCACCAACAAGGCTAACGCTGGCGTCATCACAGTTGTAATAATCAGCACCAAAAAATAACAACTAATCACCTGGGATCTTTTATAGCAGCAAACTGTTGTAATAACACATCAAAAGAGTTAGCAGGACATGAAAGTCAGTTATGCAGCAAACGTTCATCATAATATTATAGGCATCTTGAGCACCACGCAGTCTATTGTGACAAAAAGTTTGATCGCCCCGAATTTGTGGTAAATCGTTGACCATTCTTGCTTAGAATCATCTGCATTGTACCAACGAACCTTTGTAACAATGAGCCCGCCAAATGTCCTTATACCTCAAAAGCCGACACTGATATTAGTATAGCCATCAGATTGTAATTCATCTAAGCATGCCAACCGGGAGCAATTTCATCATGCAAATTAGGAGCTTGCCATCATATCATGAAGCGCTATCAAGAAGACCATTAGCCTTCTGTCTCACTCAAAGTTGAGCAGCAGGTGTCTTACTGAAGGATTTGCATCAAAAGCAGCAATTGTTTGATGTGTAGTAAAGACCTTGACCCTAAAACTGGTGATTAGAGATCAATAATAATGTAAGATTTAAATGTAGATAATCTGGTGTTATTTTTTTTTTTCAATGTTATGATCAAAGAAAACCGCGAACCGCGAAATTAAGCAAAAAATTCTTACATAATCCGTAAGATGAGCCAGTAAAAATGCGATTTCAAACTGAAATATCTCAACACCTGGGAACAAAGAAGTAAAAAGAATGCCAGAACCAGGGCGCGCATGGAATAGGAGAAGACGATGGTACCAATTTTAATGTCGAAATCTAATTTGGCAGATATACTGTTGAATAAGGGCCATTTTTTGCACTTTCCCAGTAATAAGGAGCGCGAAAAGTAACGTATAGGAAACCGACTTTGGAAAAAATCAACAGAACGACAAATAACTCAACAACGGAGTAAGAAAGTCAAAAAGATAAGAATAGATTTGAGCTCGGCGTGAAATTAGCTATCTTATGAACTACATTCAAAAAATTTAAAACACTTTATTTCGCAAAAGGTACACCCTCGGAATTGGGCAAATCCTTAAAGATATATATAGTAGTTAACTTGTTCTACTTTAGCAATAACGTATAGCCGTTATTATTAACTAAATAACCTAATCTATAAAAATGCAAACGTTTTGTAAGAAAGAGGAAAATCTCTTTCTTAAGTAGCCGTTTGTAGAATAAAATGGCGATTACTCAATGTGGTTAACCGACGTTGAGTGAACCGAGAATAAGTAAATTTGTGCGCTAGCAGATCACTCGAGCATCATGTATTATGTACCAATGCTGATATAATCATGTACTCTAGCGTACACTAAGTCATCTCTATAACATAACTAGTTAATTACTATATAAATTTATATAGATCTCTTAAGGAATATATATGTACCTAGCTCTGGCCAGCAGCTTACTTGCAATATTTAAGTTAAGTTAGAATACGCGTGGCAACCGTTGGCACACTTAATCGAAGCACTACAAGTTCAAGGGTCGAGTGATATCTCGTTTATGATACGTCGAGCAAGTTGATTGATTTTATTTAAAATTTGTTATTATTTATGCTGTTACAGGTAACCACATATATATAACGGAGATTTTGTTTTTCACCATAGTTAAAAAATCCGCGACCATATAGTTAAGGAATGGATTTTTTTTTGAAAAAATCTCTTAACTATGAGAGCTGAGATTAGATTTTTTCATTTTTCGCTCTGCCTAAAATCTCGAAGATCTCCGCGCCTAGAGAAAATCTAGCTCCTTCTAGCGACTTCCGAGCAATTTATGATCCGGACACTTGAAAAATCATTTGGCTGTGAGAAAGGCCCCCGCCTAGAGAATAGCTGGCTGAGGGCTCTGCCTAGAGCTCTCCACGTAGAGCAGCTAGAGACTTCCCGGCAGAAAAAATCTAGCGCAGACCGGGGAAAAATAATATATATGGAAAAAAACTTGAATGTATATCAAGAGATGACATATGCCTTCGCGAAAATGCCCAACCCGGGTACCTCGTTTTATTGACCCGTGAAATTTGCTGCAGATTTTGGAGATTTGTTAAGATCAACAAACACAACAGCTTGAATACTTCAAGAGCTCAATTTGAGATACGCTAGACAATTTAAACAAAACTTCACCAACAATGGTATGTGACTTTGAGAAGGGCTAATTGAGACATGGGGATCTCTTTTAATGGATTCCTTTGTGACAATTGACCCAATTTAAGTCTTATTCTGTCAAGATACTAACTCGCCACCATAGACTTCAGTCGGTACAGGTTACGATTTATCAAATAGTGTTTTTTCACCAGATGGTAGAAATTTCCAAGTAGAATACGCTGCAAAAGCAGTAGAGAATGGTGGTACCTCCATTGGTATCAAGTTCAAAGATGGTATTGTTTTGGCTGTGGAAAAAATCGTCACTTCTAAATTATTAGTACCAGGTAAAAATGTTAGAATTCAAACAATTGGTCGTCATATCGGTGTTGCATATTCGGGTCTTTTACCAGATGGTCGCCATTTAGTCTCAAGGGGTAGAGACGAATTCCAATCATTTAAAGATCAATACAAAGATCAAATTAGTGTACCATATCTAATAGATCGTTTAGGGAACTATGTTCAAGCATATACATGTTATAACTCTGTTAGACCATTTGGTGTAACAGCTATTTTCGGTGGTGTTGATGAAGATGGTCCACATTTATACATGTTGGAACCAAGTGGTGTATACTGGGGGTATCATGGTGCTGCTACTGGTAAAGGTAGACAAAGTGCTAAAAATGAATTGGAAAAATTAGATTCAAATACTTTAACTGGTAAAGATGCTGTTAAAGAAGCTGCTAGAATCATTTATTTAGCTCATGAAGATAATAAGGATAAAGATTTTGAAATTGAATTAAGTTGGATTTCCACATCTGAGACTAAAGGTTTACATCAATTTGTTCCTGAAGATCTTTTGAAAGAAGCTAAAGAATATGCTGAACAGAAATTAAACGAAGATGAAGATGATGAAGATGAAAACATGGCTGAATAGATTTATTGAATGGATCAATTCGCTTATCATTGACCCTCTGAAATACATGTATACTACAGATTAGAACAATCATTCACGTAGTTAAAATTTGTCCATAGCATTAATATTACACAATTATGATACACGCCTAATGTTCACTTCTTCATGCGTTTTAACTCTTCACGAAGCTCTTTATTTTCATTTTCCAATTTGTCAATTCTTTCACGAGCTGCATTACTTTCCAATTTTCTACGTTCCCTTTCTGATTTTCTTCTCTTTTCTAATTCATCAATCCGTAGTTTGGATCTTGGACTCAGATCGGTTTGATCCTTATAATGAACCACATACCATTGTATCTCCTCTTTCAGTGAATCAACCTGTTTTTGTAAATTGTCATTTTCCTCTCGTAGATGTATATCATTGACATTGGAATTAATCAATAATTGGGAATAATCGTCAATCACTGATGCAGTAGCATTTTCAAAATATGTAGATAATGATCTTATAACTGCTTGAGCTTGGTCAAAATCAACATTTGCAACTAGTAATTTGTTTAATTTTTGTTGTGCTTGATTAACTGATGATTCTTCTAAAATTGAATCAAAATGATGTAATTGATTCTCAAAAGTTGTAACTTGTTGTTGAAACAACGTATTAAACCCCAATTCATAATTCGTCAATGTGGAAACCTGATAACTTAATTTACCAACTTTTTCAGTAAGAGAGCTATTATTTAATTTCATTAATGAATGCTCTCTTTTGGTATCCTCCAGTTGGAATGTAAGTTTACTCTTTTCAGCTGCTAGACTTCTTTGCTTTGCCACGGCCAGGTTTAACTCCTTAGCAGCATGTTCCAATTTACGCCTATAATCCTTCTCTTTTGATGAACTATCACTTTGAAGATCTTTTAGTTGCTGTTGAATATGGTGATATTGGTTTAATAAGGGTTCGTACTCATCTTTGGATTGACGAAGAATATTTTTGAGATTTACAATAGCATCGTTGGATTGTTCATCCTTCTCTTGAAGTTGTCTTTTCAGACCATTAACCTCAGATCTCAATGAATCAATCAAATCTTGTTTCAGTATGAGTTCTTCATGGATCTTTTCCTTATCGATATTACCATCACTTTGCAACTCTTCAATCTGCATCTTCAAATCATCTCTTTCCAAAGTAAGATCATCAAGCTCTTTTGAATGATTGCTCTTTATTATGTTGATTCTATTACGTAACAGCTTGGTTTCATTTTCATTTGTATGACCATTCCCTAGATCTCTCAATGCAGATTTTTCCTCCAATGCAGCTTTTAAATCTCCAATTTTCTGATTCAAATCCAATATCGTCTGCCTCTTGTCCTTGAGAAGCTTTTTCAGACTAGCAACAAATGATAAATTCTCTTTAAATTGTATATGCATGGATTTAAACTCTGATTTAAGTGCACCTATGGTTTCCTCTTGTGTCAGCATCAGTTCTTTAATATCACGTTCTATCACCATGGATTTTGATAGCTTTTGCTTTAAGTCATCAACCAATGCCTGTGTTGAAGCTGGAACTTTTTCAGCATTTTGTATAATCTTTTCATTAAGTTTTGATAGATTTTCCAGAATCTCATTCAGTGCCAGCAAGGCAACTTTCAATTTGGTATCGATCGAGGTCGAGTTATTTATAGCTTGTAGAACGGCTTTTGCCGACTCACCTTTTAATGAGGTAGCCAGCAGCGATAGTAAGTCATTGATTAGTGATTCCCATCTATCAGCATCTTCGTTTGATTTGTCAATTACATCATTTTGTTCATGGGCACTGGCTTTCAATTGATCAACAAAAGATTTCAATTCAGCATTCAAATCACGATTTGAAATCAAATCGTTTTTCAACTCGACAATTTCTTTCATTTTTTCAGCTAATTTGGTGGATTCTTCCTCTTCACGAAGGTTCAATTTGTCTTTGAATTCATTCTCTAATTTGGTGCGTTCCCCAAATAGCTTGCCATTTTCATCTTCCAAACGCTTCATAAAATCCTCCTTTATTTCGTCAGGATTATCGGTATCCTTCACCACATTCCGTATCAGTTCAGTTAGCAGACGTAGTTGTAGCTTATAGTTGGTGATCTCTTTCTTCAAATTTGCCACTTCAAAAGAAGCGGTTGCAGTTGTTGTCCCAAGACTCTTTGAGCCGCTATAGGACATCGGCTCAAAAAGCGAAGTCGATCTTGTAGGTGAAGTTGATGTTTTACCATCATTGTCAAAGAGTGATTTCATAAAATTCATATTTGATTGATCTGGTAGAGGATTTGAGTTTTGGTGTTCCTTGCTGGGCAGATGACTAACAGGTCGAAGTTTTCTCCATGGTGTTGTGTCTGGATGGATTTTTGGTAGTCTCGGTGTTGATTTGGGGTTATCAATATCAATGGTATTCTTCCCGCTGATCGGAAATTTACTTTCATCGTTATCGTCATTCTCTTGGTCATCATCACTTGAATCCTCTGAACCATCTGATAGCTGAGATGAGTTGACTATAGATTTGTTGAAGTGGAAATGATTCTTGGGTGTTGGTTTGGATGGAACTTTCTTCAGAGCTGGAGTAGGGCTAGATATGCGCCCATGTTTCATTGGGTAGAACATACTAACGTTCTCTTTCCGCACAATCTGCGAATTGGACAGGAATGAGCTTGAATTTAGGAACTCATTCTCTTCGTCGTCATCTTCCTCTTGATCAACTTCGATGTTTCCATCATCCACACTGTCCTCTTTTGTTAGATCATCCTTGGAGTTGAAGTTCGATTCCTCGTAGCGCGAATTCTTCACGTTGATTGAGCGGTCACTGTCAGTTCCATCCTCGCGCTGTGGACCTGGTTCGCTTTCTGATCCAAAGCCGCCCACTGAGCTGTCTCTTGAAACATCACCAACTTGTAACCCACTCTCCAGAGTCTCGTTCTGCGGCCTGTTTCCAGTCTGCGACATGCTGGTTTGCGCATTTATCCTATTCTCAGCGTTCTGCAGCATTACCACAGCGAGCGCCTAGTGTCTGGTCTCAAGCGCCCCTTGTGTTTACCTTTATGGCTCGTTGTTGTAGTTATCACAAGCGCCCACAAATTTACAGGAAATTTTAAAACCAGTGATGAGCTTGAACTTTAGTGTGATCTTGTGCTGGGAATTGGCGGGCTAGATATTGATTTACAGCAGCCAATGCCTGACGTGTCTGTCCAGACTGTTGCAATAGCGATACAATGACTCTATTCAACCTCTTTTATTTGGTTTCAACTTCACATACCAAATGGCAGGAGATGTGTTTTGGATCTCATCCTGGTAGACGCGTCTGACGGATCTGGTAATTCTCAGTCACATGACTTATCACGTGATTTCTTTTGTCAGGGGCACTATTACTAAGTTTTTTTTTCCAATATCGATGAAAAATTTTGAGTATGGGAGATTTGGCGTACAAGCATATTTAGATCAACATATCAGACTGCTAGAGGTATATTAGGAACCGCCCTATTCGATCCTAGACAAATTTGAGCTTATAATAACATGGGCTTAGAACAACCAAAACTGGAAGACATTCCAGTCGATGATATCGATTTCTCCGATTTGGAAACACAATATGCCGTTGAAGAAGACGCTTCATTTGATAAATATCTTGTCGTTGACGGTGCTCCAATCGCTCCAGAATCCAAAGTTCCAATATTGACCAAAGTCTTAACCAAATTGTTGAGTCAACACGGTAAAGTTACCAACTTCTACATGCCAATCGAAGATGGAAAAACTCAAGGTTTCGCATTTGTCGAATATGAATCACCATCAATTGTGGAAAAGACAATCAAAGCTTTAAACGGTAAAAAATTAGATGTTAAACATAGATTATTGTTGAACAAATTGACCGATATTGAAAAATATGGTGCACAGGGAAATATTACTGATGATTTTAAAGAACCACAATTACCGCCATTTCAAGAAACAGATTATTTGAAATCTTGGTTACAAGATGAATCTGGTCGTGATCAATTTGCCTTACATAAACAAGAAGTTGTTGGTGTTTTCTGGAATAAAAAAGCTGATAACCCAGAACCAGTTGTTGATCCAAGACTCCACTGGACTGGTAACTTTATTAAATTCTCACCAAAGGGTTCATACCTTTTTTCAATTCATCCTCAAGGTTTACAAGCTTGGGGTGGTAAAGATTTCAAAAGTTTAAAGAAATTTTCTCATCCAGGGGTTCGTTTAATTGATTTCTCTCCAGATGAAAAATACCTGATTTCACTGTCTCCAGAACCAATCATCCTACCACCAGCTGATCACCCAAAAAGAGATTCTTTCCCATTCGGTCCTGAATCTGAAGGTCATAAATTAGTCATTTGGGATATCGCCACTGGGTTACCAGTACGTACTTTTGCCCTTCCACCACATTTGGAACAAAGAAAAGAAATGATCTGGCCTTTATTGAAATGGTCTTATGATGGTAAATTTGTTGCAAGATTAGGTCCAAATGCATTAGCCATTTATGATGCTTCAGATGATTTCGCACTTTTGGATAAAAAACCATTGAAAATTGATAACATTGTTGATTTCGAATTTGCTCCACAGGGTGTTCAATTAGCTACCGCTAAGAAACAAGATCCATTGAGTCATGTTTTGGCTTATTGGACCCCAGAAACTGATAATCAAACTGCTAGAGTCGCTTTATTAGAAGTTCCATCAAAGAAAGTTTTAAGAACTATTAATTTATTCCAAGTTTCTGATGTTAAATTACACTGGCAAGATAATGCCGAATATTTGGCAGTTAAAGTTGATCGTCATACTAAATCTAAAAAAACTTTATTCACCAATTTAGAATTTTTCAAATTAAATGAAAAAGATATTCCAGTGGAAAAAATTGAATTAAAAGATAGAGTTGTTAATTTTGGATGGGAGCCAAAAGGTGATAGATTTGTTACCATTTCAAGACCAGAAGTGGCGGGTGCTAATCCAGCTATTGCTAGAAATGTTATTAGTTTCTATGCTCCAGAACTACCATCCAAGGGTAAAATTGCCAACTCAAAGAAATGGATTGCCTTCAAGACTATTGAACAAAAATTCAGTAATACCATTGCATGGGCTCCAAAGGGTAGATTTGTTGTTGTTGCAGTTGTTGGTTCTACTTCTCAAGGTGGATTAGAATTTTATGATTTGGATTATTCTGGTGAAAAGAAAGAATCTGAATCAACTGAAGTTGCAGCTCATGTTAAAGAAATCGGTAAAGTTGAATATGCTGGGTTAACAGATTTAGAATGGGATCCATCTGGAAGATTTGTTGCTGCTTGGTCATCATTCTGGAGACATAAGATTGAAAATGGTTATAAATTATTAGATTTTGCTGGTCATGTTTTAAGAGAAGAACTATTGGATGAATTCAAAGCATTTGTTTGGAGATCACGTCCTGAATCATTATTAACCGGTGGTGATCGTAAAAAGGTTAGAAAGAACCTACGTGAATACTCTGCTCAATTCGAAGAATCTGATGCTATGGAAGCCTCTGAAGCTACAAGAGAATTGATCTTGACCCGTCGTCGTCTATTGGAAGAATGGACTTCTTGGAGATCAACTATTGATTCTCATAAAGAAAGTTATGGTATTGTGGAACAAAGTTCTTCAAATGATGAAGATGAAGTCATTGAAGAAATCAAAGAGGAAATCTTGGAAGAAAGTGAAGAAATTGTTGCTTAATTGTAAACAACTCTTGCTGTTGTATATTATATCTGTATATCGTTTAAAGAGTATGCACTATTTTAAGGAAATAAGCGGGCCTTGTAAGTTTTAAAATTCGCGGGCTGTTTGAGTAAATAATGAAATTATGAAAATGTACAACTATGCTCAATAATTTTTTCCATTGTCACAAGTTTAACAGATGTACACTTATAATGCAGAGGCTATACTTATAATGCAGAGGCTATCTATGTGCTCTCTACTATTTTCAGTTACCAATTAAGTGACGTTCTTGATCACTTTGCTTTACATCATGATGAGATGATATTTTAATATGACGCAAAAATTGATCTCAGGACATGATGATGTTTTCTGCTTTAGCAGTGAGATATATAAGGAGCTCTGTACATCAACATTTGGACAAGAATGATACAATGGATCCCCAAACATTTCAATACGATACAAAATGGCTAGCAATCTAATCATCAAGTTATTTAAAGAACAACTCTCAGAACATATCTTTGAATTTAAAAGGTATTTTAAAAAACCCGAAGTGGAATCACTACGTCTCATTAACCAACCTTTTATCCTAAGTAACGATAAACCTTATGATGACCCAAGACACATAACTGTCCTCTGCTCGAGAAATATCACCCTTGATGAACTTTCATTCGAAATCCAAGGTCAGGAACCTTTACACTGGGGTCCTATCCAAGCTGGGATAATATCACCATCTGGATTGAATGGTGATAAGGTTCATATTTTAAATGTTCCAACGTATGGTTATCCAAGGCTTAAGCGTGCTGTGAAAGGTCTTGAACGTGCAGTAGGAGATCTTTCAGATCAATCTATTTGTGGACTTTGTGATGGGGCAGAACAAGATGTCTTGAATGCAAAAATTCAAGAATTACATGATAATACATTTATCTTTGGTAGTAAAAAGGATTTGAATTTCAATCGTGAAGGGTTTTGGTCACGTCTTGATAGATGGAGTGCCTGTGTTAGTACATTGATTGGATATTTGATCAAGATTAGACCTGAACAGGGATGTCCTGGTGATTATGTTGTTGTATTGAAAAAACCAAATACCAGCTTGGAAGATGTTGTTGATTTCATCTATAGTGCAAGGTCCAAAAATATTAAGAAGAACTTACCATATTATGGACTAGACATTGCTTTCCCGAAATATAGAGAGTACAATAAAGATCTTCGTTATAAATTTGAAGATTCAACTTTCAAAGCCAAGAGTGACTTCCGTTCCAAATTGGAAAATTTAAACCCATCAGGAATTTCCAAAATTATTCTTTCATTTAAAGAACGTTTGAGATTGCTTCAAGTATATGAAAGATCTCATCAAAATCGTTCTTGGTTTAGTGGGGCTTCCCAAGTCAAAACTAAGGAGTTTGAAGTTTTTTGTACAAGAAACATCACAAAGGGTGATTTGAAGAGATTAGTGAGATTAAATCCACAAAATAAAGGATTTAATGTGAGGATTATAACACCTTTTTTCAGAAATGTCAATTTGGAAAGCCTCGACATT
The DNA here is from genome assembly GCA_030582155.1 of Hansenula lynferdii. Lineage (NCBI taxonomy): Eukaryota > Fungi > Ascomycota > Saccharomycetes > Phaffomycetales > Wickerhamomycetaceae > Hansenula > Hansenula lynferdii. Next base: position 276,545 of record JAKTWT010000014.1, read on the forward strand.
TATACCGATTATTCATGGCCCGTTTCCATAATTTCCAAACCTGAATTGGAATTCTCTGACATTGCTGGTTCTATAAGTGCTATCAAGAAGCGTGCAGAGTATGGTTTGTGTCAGCGCTGTTTTGATAAGTTTGAAGATGCTGAGTGCAAGATCCCAGAAAGTGTTGAATCTGCTGCACAATCTGCTTGTCATAGTGCACACCAAGATTTCATCTTTCTACATAATAACTCATCTGAAGAAAATTTGTATGGGATTGATCATTATAACATTGGTAAAGACGACTATCTCAAGTTGATCAATCCCGGTGAAGAGTTCAATAAAGACCATGGTGTTTATGAATCTGAATTATTGTTATCAATTATTCAAATCCCCAAATGTGCAAATGAATGTGGTGGAATGGCCAGTGTCCCTGATATAATGATGATTATGAGAAGTCCAGAGTTGAGTGAGGTACAAGTTTTGAAGAGACTCTTGGTGTCGAGCTCTTCTCTTTGGAGTCATTCTGATTGTTTTATGATTCCTGCAAGTATAATTCCACAAACGAAACAACCACTTGGTGAGATCTCAGGTAATGTCCAAGATAATATCCAAAATAAAATTTAATCTACTTTATAATTTATAAACCTCATTTTATAATATATATACAAGAATATTAAATATGTAGCACCATGTTACCTTCATTGAGGAGCTTTAGTTTTCAATTGTAATCCATGCCATTTAGCGATCTCATCAGAGAGTATAGAATTCACCAATTTGTGTTGCTTGATCATACTCAGTCCTTTGAACTTCTGTGATACTGCGCTGATGGCAAACATTGAGCCACATCCACCTGAAATGTCCATCACTTCTAATTGTTCAGGGCTCAGTTCCTTGGACAGTTTATCATAGATCATCTGTTCGTAATCGCTCAATCTTTCCTCGCTGTAGAATCTTTGTGATAGAACTTGTGGTTTTGGTGTGACCAGTTTTAGCAAGGAAGGCCTTAGAGGTGCCACTGATCTGAAGCGAAACATTGTCTTTTTGGCTGGGGAAGTTGTTTGTTTGAAAGTTCTTGAGTTTAGTAATGAATATTGGATTTTCAACAAACCATTTAGCTTTGATTACGCCCGGTCCGGGCACTTCTCGGATATCGAATTGTGACTACAGATGACTACAAATTGAACCCATCTTCATCTCGTGATATATTGTATCTCATCTTGGGCAAACTAACGGTAGTGCTGAAGCCTGTCGACCTCTGACTGCAACGCTTTCAAATCTCCGAGAATGTCAGCAGTGCTCGAGGAAGAACTATTGTTGTGATGAGCATATGGATTGTTCGTGTATCCATTTTGTGGTGCCTCCATGGGGATCTTTGGTGGTAGTGCAGGTCCAGCTTGTGAGTTTCTCGAAGGTGGTGGAGGTGGAGGCGCTGATTGGCCCATTGTGCTGCTGGCTCTGGATCTTGGTGGTGGAGGTGGAGGTGGTGATCTTGCGGATTGTAAAGGTGATGGGATTCGTTGTTGTGAGTTGGGATCATATGGGATCGGTGATGATGCTGAGCGTTGACGACTCTGAGGTGGTGGTGGAACTGAGAGATGGGTCTGATGGTGAAATCCTAAAGGTGAGGCAGATGATACCCTTTGATCTCCGCCAAAGTTATTACGCATCTGTGATGATAATGAACCGGTCATTGTAGGTTGTAATTGTTGTGGAGCACCGAAATTCCCAGTGTAATTTGGAGATAGATGTGTTTCAGGTTGTTGCTGTGTTGACTGTGGTGATAACAGACTATTCAAAAACATATCACCACCACCTGTGGATGTGGGTTGTAATAATCCTGGAACTGGGCCCGTATGATTTGGAGCCATTGGTTTGATTGGACCTGTATGACTTGGTGACATTAAACGCACTTGACTCGAAGGATCTGGTGATGCGACTCTTGGTGATCCATTATTGCTAGCCATTTCACTATCGAAAAATATCGATGGAATATTTGCAGGTGTACCATGGACCAATGCACTATCAACATTTTTAATATTTTTAAAATGATCAAATTGATCTTTCATCTCATTTAATTCTTCTTCTTCGTTAATCTTTTCTCCTCCTACTTGTTGTTGCGAAGGTGGTAATGGTCGATGATATCTTCCTAATAATTGATCCATCGGTAATGTTAGATCCAAATTAACAGGCTCTGCAGCTTCAGCACTTGGTTCCACACTGACTTCATCTGAAAATTTAACTCTCTTCCCCTGCGACACCTTTTTCTTCCTTGGTGTTTCACCTGGCTTTTGTCCGGTCAAGATAAACTTTGTGAATGAATCCAAATCCAATTTACTCGCATCACTATCTGATATCGTAGCACTATTCGTAGAGTCGTAATTATCATTATTGTCATCGTCATCACCAGCATCATTCATTCTTTTCCTAGAAAGAATAGATCTAGGTTTGGGTATAGGTGCTGGTGTCTTTATGAGTTTCCTAGAAGGTGTTCCTGAACCCAGAATTGTATGTGAAATCAATCTAAGGAACGCAAAGAATTCACCAATGTTTAAAGTGGAACAAGATCTAAAGATTCTTTCCAAGATTCTCTTGTTCTCATCCGATATGCTGAAATTGTTTAGGAAATTGAAGACATCTTTCAATCGTATCAATTTGGTGTTCTTCCTAACAACAATGTCGTTATACCATCTTAAATATGTCTTTGCCTCGTCCCTAGTCAGCTGTTCCACTGTAAGCGATAAAGGTACCGCTAAATCTTCATCAGTCTCCACATAAGTCGGTCTCGATAATACTTCCTCGCTATGAGTCCTGGAGGGTATTGCAGGAGGCACCGATCCTGTTTGCTGTGAGCCACCATTCTGTGAAACCAGGTTAACTGACGACGTTGACGATGTTGGCGTGACGCCAAACGACACTGGTGGAGGAGGGAGATTGCTGTCTGAGCTCAGTCCAGCAGTGTTCAGCCAGTCAAACCCTGCGCCGCTCATCTTGTAATTTTATTATGAAAGAAAAAAACTGTCTTTTGGTGGCCAGTTTGGATGCAAAAATGTCTATTGTTGATGATTATGATCTGTCTTAATGTTCTTGATCCCTTTGGTGGGCTGAAAAGACCAGTTTATATGCAATTGAGCCGGGAGAAATGAGAAACGATAGTCCCAGATCAGTATTATCTATAGCAGTGACTAAAATGCCTCTTTATCCTCTTTTTGGCCGGCTTCTCTTGATGTTTACCTGGACAATGCACATTTCAAACCATCTTGAGCTTTGGCTCCTAATCAACAAAACTACAAATTTCAAAGCGCGGAATTCGCGGCTGGTGGAAACACAGCAAAAATTGACAGAATATATACCAATTAGCTAACTAGCACTGACATTTGGTATTGATAAGCTTAGCTTAGATAATGGGTAGAAAGGCTTTGGGATTTACAGAGTCTGATAGTGGTTCTGAAGAAGAAGAGCCTCAACAGCAAACACGTCGTTTTGGGAAGCCTAAACCACGGAGTAATAAGGATCTTATAGCGGAAAGTTTGAGAAACCAGAAAGCTGCACAGAAACAAGTTGATGATGATCCAAACCTATACCAATATGACGAAGTCTATGATGATATCGAAGCTGAAAGAGAGGCGAAGAAACCTAAGAGGAAGGATGATGCTGGTCCTCAGTATATAGATAGATTGATACAGGCAAAGAAACAAAGAAACTTGGATAAATTACATTTGGAAAGTGTTAAAGCTGCCAAAGAGAGGGAATTAGAAGGTGATGAGTTTAAAGATAAAGAAGTTTTCGTAACAGGTGCATATAAAGATTTCAAAAATGAGAAAAGGAAAGAACAAGAAGAATTGGTTGATGAAATTGGTGGTGATATGGAAAGTTTCCGTCAAAATGTATTGGGTGAACCAACGGTGAAACCAAAGAGTAAACCAATGGTGAAGCCAAAAAATAAACCACTAAAGATCAACATAAAGAAGAAAGAGGAGACTTCAGTGGATAAACCAGTGGAAATGACCCCTGCTCCACATACGCTATCCACTGTGCCCAATATTTATACCGAATGTGTCATAACTAGATCTGATGGTGAAAAAGTTACACTACCACGAATGTTTTCACAAGAAGAACTCATACCATTCAGAGAAAGATATCTACAGCGTGTTTCACTTAAAAAATAGTCGAGATTATATGCAATTTTAATGTTTATTATCATGTACATCTATGTATTTATTCCTCTTTGAACTCTTCAGGGACGTATTTTTTTAACAAGGATTTAGCATTATCTTTTAAATCTTCATTATTTTCATAAAAATCCTTTAAAATATCAATACATGCTTGTTTAACTGGTGGTTTAAACATTATTAAGAATTGTAATGATTGAAATCCTAATGAAGATCTTTCTGGATCGATACATAATGATTTTAATCTAAGCACAAGATCTTTAGTTAAATATGGTAAATCTGATAATAATCTAATAAAAATTTTACGATCATTAGCCTCCAAAAATGGAATTAATGTATCTAATGTCTTTTCTGTCCATTTGAGATAAATTGGAGTTTTATTTTCCTTGGGTATTGATTCATCATCAATATTTTTATTAAATTCTGCAAACCATTCTTCATTTAACCAATCCACAATAACATCAATTCTTTCATGAATATTATCCATAAAATATTGGAAAATGGATTCACGAATTAAATCACTTAAAACAAAATTATCTTCATCTGATGTTGATGCTAATCCACGAGTTGCAAGTCTTGTTAATAATACTAACCATGAATTTTTCGACCATTTAGGAATGGCAATTTTGTTAATTTTTAAATTGTTTTCTGATGAATCTAAATCTTCAACTTTATGATTTGAAATTTTGAAAAAATTATTAATAATTAATTTTAAATGTACCTTCTTCTCTTCTAATGTTAAATTATTTGGTGTTGGTAACATATATGTAGTTTCTAAATTAGAATCATCAGCTTCATTTTGTGTCAAGATTTGATTATTATCTGCATCGTCTTTGGCAGTATCATCAATTGCCTCTGTTTTAGTAGTTATTGAAGACGTTGAAGGTGGTGGTGGTGGTGGTGGTGTATTATTCATCAAATCAGTATATCTTGTAGATACAATACTCAAGGCACTAATTAATTTTTGAGTATCTGTATTATACAATGAAGCCAATGCTAAATTGGATAATAATTGTGGAGGTAATAATGAAACATCAAATGATGCCATTTCATTATTTGAATCAATCAATCTATATAATGCTGCATATGAATTATCTTCACTTTTCAAAGACATTGGATTTGAAGCAGGTGGTGTAGATATTGAAGGTGATTCTAATTTAACTCTTTTCCTTGGTTGTTCATCTTCCAAATCTGTTAAAATCCCACGTCTTTTCTGTTCATTCATTTTTTGATCAATTTGAGTGACAATTTTTTGTGCTTTAGAAGATAATGGATTTGATTGATTTATTATATTTGCCCTTGAACAATAATTTAACAAATTTTTAACAAATCTATCAACATATCTTTTAGAAAGTCTATATTTTAATGGTGAATCTGTAGAGATTGGTAATTTATCTTCTAATTTAAAATTCAAAATCGCATTAAGGATCTTTGATTGTAATAATTGAAATCTTTTTTGACAAAGTATAATTAACCCATTTAAGACAGCTATAAATCTTTGTGGAATCAAATATTTTTCATCGTTTAAATAATTGATTAATAAATCCAATAAACCTCTTGATTCAGCATCCAAAATATTTTTGGATATTATAGCATGAGAATCTGAAATATTCGCAATGGAGATTTCATTACTATTCGAAGCTGAAGATGACACGGCAGATCTTCTTGGATCTTTAGATATATTATTAGAAGAAGTTTGCACTGTTATTACTTTAACGATAAATTTAACAATAGCTAATTTAACACCAATTGATCTTTGATCATCTAATTCTTGATTATTTTTAGGTGTTAATGGGAATGTAGTGGTCCATTGTGTAATGATAAAATTTTTCAATTGAGTAAAATTATCCCATAATAATTTATTAGATGTCTTTGCAACAAGATCAAATACCAAATCGTATATATTTGTCATTGTTAATATGATATTTTTAATAACTAAAACGTCCTTCACTTGTGATAGTTGAGTTAGCGCAGGGACAAGTGTCACACAGACATCTTGTTTTTGGAAAAAATTGAATTCTTTACGTTCTGGTAATGTAAACTCATAGAAAAATTGAGTACACCATTGTTGAACATTTAAATCTGATGTTGATGTGGCTACTGCGACGATAACTTGTACAACTTGCCCAAAAGATTCCGGGTTCTGTTGGACCAGTTGCTTCGCCTGGTTTAGCTGTTCCAATTGGGACATGTCAATTTGTTCTGCGGTATTGTTGGAATTGGGCTGATGTTATTGTTTAATGTTTATTCAGTATGCTTTTGATTTTGAGCTTTTTTGAACATTTTGTGTTGTCCGGGTGATGTTTTTTTTGGGCCGCGGCGGCTGACGTTCCGCGGTCAGTCAGGTTCACCCGCGGTAGAGAATTATAGAAGAGTTATACTAGAGATGTTAATAGTTGTATGTTTAATTGAATAATAAATATAGCAGTGTTTATATAGTTTTATATGCTTATATGCTTATCAATTGACTTGGTAGAAATACCTCGGTTTATAGTCTATAATCGATTACTAAGAAATGTGACAATCCCCTATAGCAAACAATATTAAGGTGACATATAAATTGCTTCCCCTGTCCACTTTCCTTCAATTTTAAAGCATTTTTTAACAAATGTTTCGAATTACAAAATTTTCCACTCCATTAAGAAACAATATAATTAGTCGAATTATCAAACCAGTACAAATACATAGCAAAATGCCATTATTAACCATATCTAATTCCATAATTGAAGGATTGAAAAAACATGAGATTGTCCCTGAAGTTATTTCAAAATTTGATAGTCCAAAGGGGCTTTTGACAATTTCATATGGTGGATCAAATGAAGTTGCATTGGGTAATACTTTATCAGTTGATGATACTCAAACCAAACCAAAATTTCAATTTACATATAATAATCAATCTTCTGGATCCACTGTAAATGAAATTAAAGATGATGATTTATTTACATTGATTTTGACAGATCCAGATGCACCAAGTCGTACAGATAAAAAATGGTCAGAATATGCACATTTTATAACTTCAAATATCTTGTTAAAATCATCAAGTGATGCTTCTGTTGATGGGGATTTCTTCTCCACAGATTTGAAATTGGATCAACAAGGTGATGAAATTTTAAGTTATCAAGGTCCTGCCCCACCACAAGGTACAGGTAAACATCGTTATGTGTTTTTATTATATAAACAAGGTACTTCCAATTTAAAACCTCCTTCTGATCGTCCAAATTGGGGGTATGGAGAACCAGGTGTTGGTGTGGATAGATATGCAAAGGAGAATGGATTGGAATTATTTGCAGTTAATTTCTTCTTTGCAGAAAATAAATAATAATCTACAAGGTATAACTTATAACACAATTCATTAATCAATACACAGGCTGGGAAATTTCTTTTTTTATTTTTCTTAATATCTATTTTGATCGTAAACATTCATATCATTATATTGGAAATTACTTTCATCTCTTTCTTCTTTAGAATTTAAAAATTGTTGTTGTAATAACTGTTGTTGTAGATATTGTTGTTGAAAATCTTTACTATTATTATTATTATTATTAGTTGTTGGAGTTGTTGATGATGTTTGTGAGGGGAAAGTTGTACTATTTTGTCTTGAAGATGGTTTTTTATTATTTATTCCATTAATTTCCTCTCTTGGTACAATATCAATTAGAAAATCAAACATATCAGATTTTTGTAATGCAGCTGCAATATCACTTCTTTGTAATGTTCTTCTTTTATTTTCCTCTGCATGAATCCATGCTCTCATTGTTAATTCCGTTATAAATATATCACAACCTTTAGCAAACAAAATAGGTGCTTCTGCACTTATCATACGAACTTCTTCATCTGTTTTCATAACTTTCTTGATACGTGCCAATGGTAATTGATGATTTTTAAAATCATGTTCTTCATGTTCGATATTATTTATAGTTTCTTGCCAATATGCCATCATCATATTTCTATAATTCCCCGTAAGTCCCTGACCAACATTACTAAATACACTATCACCCATAAAATCTTCATTTTCTTCATCTTGTACATCTTCTGAATCTTCTTGTTGTGGTAATTCTTCATCTTCATGTGGCTGTTGTGGTTCTTGTTGTGATTCTTGATGATGTTGTTGTGATTCTTCTTGCGGTATATTCTCTTTTGGTACGCCTTGTTGCTCATAAGTTTCGTAATAATCAGACCTTTGACCAGTCTGTTGGGTTGGATGTCCTTGGTTTTGATCCAAGATTATGGCAGGTTCTTGATTTAAATATTGGTCATCGAATCTATTATATTGTTCATTCATGATGTCTCGTTTGATATAATACAGTCTATAGCGTTGTGATTCTTCTATCTGGTTTCTGTGACGGGGCTCTAATATACAGGCTGGGTTTCTCCTTCGTTGTCTCTATTATTTCTTGAATATTGGTTCTTTGACTTGGTGAAGTTGAGTTTTCTAGTTTTTTGTTTTTGTTTTTCAACGTCGACGGGTGTTAAATTAAAACAACCAATCGAGGCGAGTGGGCCAAGAGGAAAACATGTTTTCAGTGGAGAAAGTGTGAATATTCTTAGGAATATGGATACTAGGTAGTGTATATAGTATATATACGAATTTTCTGTGCTTCAATACCTTTTAAATTACTGATTTTAGTAGGTATTTAGTTAAAATTGTGTCTGGTTGGGCCACACAGAGCTGTTTTAACTTATAAACTAGCTAATTAACTAGAAAAAGGTGAAGAAGCTCGGTAAATTGGAGAGATATTCTACTGAACTCTGGTAATTAGTCGACTACTCAAAAGCCTCGATACCGTTTTCTCTTATTTGTTGTTCATATTCTGTTCTTATCGGGTAGTGCCATTTGCAAATAATCTCCAAATTCTCAAACGATATCAACATTTCCTAAAGACAAGAATAATAACATCACCAATTTCCAATCAAAAACAGCAATAATCATGTCTCGTGTATTCAGATCTTTTGACACAGAGGCTGAGGAAAACTTGAATAGAGGCACCCAAGAGACAACCACTGAATCCCCTTCAAATCCACAAAGGGAAAAAAGGAAAAGTATAAAGAAACAAACATTTGATGAATTATATGGTGAACCTGAGAATTTCTTGGAGATTGAAGTGAGTATGGATTTGGAATATGAGTGGTTTTAATACTAACAGATCAAGGTGCGTAATCCTAGAACTCATGGATATGGAAGAAATATGTATACAGATTATGAAATCATATGCAGGGTGAGTATATATTCTCTTGGAGAGTTATGAACAATTACTAATATATAGACCAATTTACCTGCATTCAGAATGAAACAAAGTTCTACACGTCGTCGTTATTCAGATTTTGAAATGTTTAAATCATTATTAGAGAATGAAAATTCAAGAGTTATAATACCTTCATTACCGGGCAAGGTATTTACAAATAGATTTAGTGATGAAACAATTTCAAATCGTTGTCAAGGATTAGAAAAATTTTTAAAGATTGTTGCAGGTCATCCATTACTACAAACTGGTTCTAAAGTTTTGTCAAGTTTTATTCAAGATGAAGTATGGGATAAAAAGGCATATTAATATAATGTAACAGAATTTACACAATTATCTAAAACTTCCCAAATACAACGATTGTAGGCATAAATCAAAGATTGACCTCCATTTATCACATCTTCCTCTTCTTGGTCAAATTTGATCACTTCAATAGAACTATCAAGTGTATTTAATAAATCGTGTCTGTTTAATATAATTGGTCGACCTGTATTACCACCAAGATTGTTTTTGAAATATTGCGGGATTTCATCATAATACATCTCAGATGTGGCAATGTCTAATTTGGTGTTGATCCAGTTTTGAGTCTGATCTATCCCATCAAACCCTTTCATTCTCCAAATACATTTTTTATAACTTTGAAAATTCATTGAATTTGGTAAATTATTATGAATAATAACTTTTTTAACTTGAGCACCTGATGGATTGGAGATATCATAAAGTATATCGAAACCTAATTTAAAATAATTATGGAAAATTTCATTTGTTTGTTTAGCTGCATTGAATTGATCATGAATATTTAATCTTGAATCATTTTTGGTAAATGTTTCATCTGGTGGACCTATTATAGAGAGAACATCTTGTTGTAAAGATTTTTTAAGAACAATTTCATAATTTTTGATTGAATCTGGATGTTTAAGGAAATTTATATTTAAATGACCTTGTGGCATATCCACATCGATTCGATCAATCAACATGACATCTTTTGAAACAGGTTTACCCCTAGTAGTCATCAACGAATATGCGTCTTCCTTGGTATTGATATTTCTGGAGTAAAAATCAAACCAATTATACTCTGTATGTATAGCAATAGTATCTAATAAGACATCTCTTTCTAATAACTTGATAAACAAATTTTTATCATCTTTTAAATCACTAGGTATGGCAAATCTAAAAGATATTCCAGGGTATGATAGGACATAATACCCTTGTATCAATTCACCTGGATACGTTGGACCAAAAGAATTGTTATAAATTTGCTTTATACTTGGTGATCTAACTTTGCCTCCCCTATATTGTAAATCTAGTTGATCAAATTTATTCAATTCTAGGAATTGTAATGATTGGCTTGAAGCTGAAAAGATCAATCGCATGGATAATTCCTTGACTTGGACAATATAGGGGACTTCAATTGTACATTTGTCAGAGTATAATAACTTTAGATGGTATCCTCTTTGAATTAGTTCGTTTAAAGTATCATATAGGGATGATCCAATTTCTGTTATATCGTTAGTTGATTATTTCAGTTATTTCCAAACCTTCAAGCACCTACTGATATCGTTTACTCCCTGTGATGGAATAATATCCACTGGGTACTTTAACTGACTCATCGTCATCTTGATTATAATTAAATTAATTGTGTTTATTCTTGATGTTTGGTGTCAGTTTGCCCTTATCTAATCTGGGGATATCATAACACCCAGACACCACCAAAATTAGGGGCTACGTAACCAATCAAATAGAATTAAATCAAATCAAATGCAATTAAATACAATTAAATACAATTAAATACAATTAAATACAATTAAATATAATTAAATACAATAAATAAAGGGCTAAATACCCATGGATGCCCTGATGCTCTGGAACTGTCTCCTCCCCAGCGATAATAGGTACTTTTGATCATCCTGTGATTGTTAGTCTGATGCTCCACACCTCCCACAAACAATATACTCACCAATTCTGCAACGTTCTTTGTGTTTAAGAACTCATCCTTTGCATAGTTTCTCATCTCTGTTCTCTGTTCGCTGGGTAGTTCTTCTTAGTTAGCACAATATCAAGAATAACAATCACACCACTCACTATAAACCGTCCTCATCACCTCTTTGTAGAAGCTCCTGACTTTCTGTTGATGCATGAACTGGTTGTTAGAATGTATCTTATGACAAAAGAACAACACTCACTTCTTTCAACCCTGGTTTGCTGGAGTAGAACCGTATCATTGTATCTTGTTGAATATTGTAATAATCAAAATTGTAATAATAATCAACTGTTTAAGATTTCAAATATTCGCGTTTTCCCTTTAAATGTTGAACCACAACCATATTATCAAAACCAAGGCCCAAAGACTCAACAATGACAGAGGAACAACCACAAAGAACAGCCCATGCTAAGTTGGTTTTATTAGGAGACTCTTCAGTGGGGAAAGTTAGTATATTGTTGAAATATTATTAATCACATGGCTAACCACAATTAGAGCTCCATAGTGCAAAGATTTGTTAAAAATTCATTTGATGAATTTAGAGAATCAACAATTGGAGCAGCTTTTATAACGAAAAATTTGACATTAGAAACCAATACCAGTGTTAAATTTGAAATATGGGATACCGCGGGACAAGAACGATATAAATCATTAGCACCAATGTATTATAGAAATGCTAATGCTGCTATATTAGTATTTGATATAACAGATTCTACAAGTTTTGAAAAAATGATTAAATGGTATAATGAATTAAAGTTCCAAGCACCAGAAGGGTTGATTATCAAGATTGTGGGGAATAAATTAGATTTAAAGAATAAACCTAGTTATAATATAATTGATGATTCCATTATAAGGAATTGGTGTGATGATAATCAAGTACAATATATAGAGACAAGTGCTAAAACTGGTGAAAATGTTGAATTAATTTTCCAAGCCATTGCACAGGATTTACCTGATGAATTATTTCAAATTAAATCTGGGAATGAAGAACATGAACAAGAAACAAGGTTTGGTAATGGATTAATAGATTTAAGTAAAAATACCCTTAGTGGTGGGAAATCAAATTGTAATTGTTAATAAGGTGTGTGTATTTATAAGTAGTTATATAATGTTGTTAATATGGATAAAATGGATATGGCAATAGATATGTAAAATGCTCTTCTTATATCACTATTTATTGATACACCCAAGGCGAAAATGCAAATTGTAAATAATGTTTGATTATTCCATATTAATCTTAGGGCAATAGAATCCACAATAACCAATATGATTTTTTTACGATATTCATATAAATATGATGTTTTCCCATCAGTTAAAGATAATCTTCTCGTCAGCTGTTTAGGTTTGTCTTCAACTGTTTCATTTGATATATGATCAGATCCAATATTTATCAAGATTTTTAAAATTTCACCTGTATCTAATCTTTCATCTGCGTTATTAGATATCAAATTCTTGATTAAATATAAAACCTGTGGATGTAAATCATTTCTAACACTAGATTCACCTCTTATACTTACACCACCATTTATCTCATTTTTCAAAAGTTCCATATCTTGAGATTTAAAAGGTAATTTACCATAACATAAAAAATATAAAATCATACCTAATGAATAAACATCAGTTTTCACACTAAATTGTGAAACTTCACCTTGATCATCATCAATTAACAATTCAGGTGCAGTGTATTCTAATGTCCCAGTGGATCCTGTTGCATTTCTTCTTTCTCCTTCTAATTGACTTTCACCAAAATCACTAACCAAAATAGTGGGGATCTTATCCATATCAACATCTGTTTGTGTGAAATTTGTATAATAAGGTTTGGATAACAAACAATTTGATGGTTTTAAATCTCTATGAATTATATGATTTTTGTGTAATTCATGAACACCAATGACAATTTGATTAAATATAACCAAAATCTCATCATTATTTAATAATCTTCCCTGTGGGAATGTTTTCCCCTTATTTTTCAACTTCCATTTTTTCAATTCCGCTGGTGCCAATTGAGGATTGGCCAAATTTAATACAAATTCCTCTAAATTACCACCAGAACAATATTGTTGTAAAATAAATGCACAGGGCACTTTGGGACCAAATTCATTAATAGATGCAACTTCAAGCCAAACATGATTATAATTGACCAAATTACTATTGTTAAAACTTATCTTACATAGCATTGTAACTTCTTTCAATACTTTTAATAACCATTTAGAATCATCTCCAATGGTTATTTTCTTCAAGGCGAAAAATCCTAATGATATACCATTTAAGCAATGTTCCACTTTATAAACACTCCCACGGGCACCACGACCTAATATAGAGATCTCTTTAAAGAAATTATTAAAATAACCTTGAGTAAATAAACTATCTGGTAAATGACCACTTTGATATTTGGGATCTTCACCGGAATGTTGTGAGCTCAACAATCTGAAATAGTCTTCTTTGATGAAAGGTTTACTCAATGAATCTTCCTCGTATTCCTCTTGGTATTCTGTATCAGCACTATCGGTCTTAATTCTTGAACTCAAGATATACCCACAATTAGGACATTCGTGGACTTTATCACTTCTTTCTCTACCTCTCCCAATAAGATCCATGGACATGTTTGGCAGTGCTCTGAACATATTTGGCACCGTCTCTAGCACAGACAGCTCATTTGTCTCTTTGTTGTGCAACACAGCAGCTCTTTTAAAAGGATCATGACTAAAGTCCATGTTAGCACAGGGTGTACAAAAACCTGGGGAAAACTAGAAGGAACAACTTACAGAACAATGCTGACGTTTTGGTTCTCGAGAATGTCTTTGTCATAGAGAACTAAGCTCATAATGACGTCTTTGTATGATATTCCATCAATTTCACGGGAATAATAAGTAATATGTTATTCTTAAAGAATACAACTTGGTATGGTTTAAGGCTTAGGTAAGCAGCGCGGTCAGCTAATAATAAAGACTGGCACAGAATGAACTTAATACAGCATGATTTTTAGATAACGTTTTGTCAATAATTTGCTGTTGATTTTGATTTTGATGTGCCTCTTCTTCTAGATTCTTAGTTAGTAAGGTCGCTAAGGGTTAATTTGATATTATCTTCAAAAAGCTGAGTTATACCTGCTGATCAATCTGGGCAATTTTGGAAGAAGCTCTAAAATAAGAGCACTGAGATGGGAAATATCCACTGAGGCGCAGATGTTCTCAATTTGTTGACGAGTGAGATACATTGTATCTTGGTAATAAGAAAGCCCGTTTATCAGTTGCTTTAATCTGACCATTTTCTTGTCTTCATCTGTTACTCAATTTCTTCTGCCTCTCCATATTTACAACTTAATCATACATTTAATTAGTTGACACAAAAACAAAAATCCATAAAGTCCGGCCGTAGGGGCATCGCTCTACTACGTCGACTAATATTAGCCCAGTAAAGTGAAAGATATATTGCTGATTCTATATATCACATGCAGTAAATGTCGCTACTAATTGGTTTGTCTTTATACAACAAACAATCATATCAATGAGCTGTTGGCTTTTCAGTTTTCAATTGTAGTACACATTTTACCATTTATCAACTCGGTCTAGCGAGTTTATTCATCACATATGACACGGCAAGGCTTTGATCAATCACCGTGCATGGCGTTCTAAATCCATTGATACGTAGAGCCAAAACATGTAGTTTAATATCAAAAGTTTTTGCCCCAGTGAACATGAATGATGTGTTAATGGCACCGCAAGTGTCATTTGACAGCAGTGCATCCACCGATCTCTCAATAAATGCAACCACTTCTCTCTCAGTGGACGGTTCCACTTTCTCAACCTCTATACATGTCTGTAAATATCCAATGTAGGTATAGGGTTCCAAAGGCCCTTTCAACTTAACAAATTCATTCTTCCATCTATTGATTGGTAAAATTCTTTTAATATTAGAATTTAACTTTTTCCGTATCCTAGTAATCTCCATTCTGTACTCTGGATTCAGTCTATAACAGTCCAAAAGTATTGCAATCTCTGCAATCTCATATCTATAAGGTATGTTGAAGTAATCATTTTTGATCCTTGCATAATACCCATCACATTCCTCCCAAAAAATACCCCCATTAGCAGAGTAATTCATACCATGATTTGGATCAATTGATGGGTATTGACCCTTCCGATAAAAACACTTGTGCATTGTGAAATCAAAACCACTGAGAAGACTTCGATTTTTGAACTTTCCCATAATATGTTTCAAAAGTCCATTATTGCACTCTTCTCTGGTGAGCTGGGAATATCCTCCCAATACGTGTAAATCCATAGTGAGCTCCTTTATATAAGGCTTCATTATAGAATTTTCGTTGAAAATTATCTTGTCAAAAAATTGCGAAATTCCATAATAATTTTGAATAGCTATTGGTCCTTTTTTGCTGTATACATACTTTGAAGTCAGGTTATAACTTTGTTCCGGCTTTGAAGAATCCTTGAATGTGAAATCAACAAAGTTCCAATGAAACTTCTCACTATCCTTGTATCTCCTGTAAATTCCAAACATATCACTTCCATCCTCAATACCATATGGCCCAGAGTTCAAATAAGTTTCATCTTTCACTCTGGTCATTTTAGAAGGTGCAATTGCCAAATGTAAATGTATCCATTCATAAAATTTTGGTGCCATCAACTCCTTAAATTCCTTATTAACCCTGATTAAATTGGCCAAGTTTACACCATGTTCAGCAATTAATAACCAGACTTCAGGTGGGAAATTTGACATGGATTTCAGCTCATCATTCTTCCAACTTAACTGTGCAAAAGCCATTTTAAACAATCTTGCAAATTTGTGCTTGCAAATTTGACAGTATACATTTCTCCATATTTTAACCTCAAAAAGCTTTAAAGGTCTATGGATTATGTGATACCAAAATGGGACAATTAAAAATCTCTTTATATTCCAGATGTAAAGTCTAGCTTTATTGAGCATCATTTCATTGTCAATACCTCTAATCTTGGTGACGGTCGAAACCACTCTTTGCTTCATCAGCAGCAATGGTGAAATTATTAGCAATTTTGGAAATTTTAGTAATGTAGTAATCATCCTATACCCATATTCAAAATAAATTAATTGACAATATCAATACTAATCTTATAAATCCGCAATCAAGTTCGATGATTCTTTCCAGAATTTATTGCCAGAAGTTATCAGCTTGTGCAATTTCCATGCTCCATGGTTATCAGTCATGGCTCAAAACTTTCTGCAATTGCATTAATATATACCTAGGAAGTGTAAATGTGAGAACAATTAATTTAAAAGTAGAGAAATCAAGAGGTTTGAGTCTATATTCAATTTTTCTCAAATATTTATATGACACCGCGAAAATTAACAATAAGCAATTTGTGAAGCAATTTGGTGTAAAGAGAGCTTTTATGGTCCCATTCTGGGGCACTCTCTTATCACTAGGGTTATCAGAGTGATAAGATACTATTATATGATCTTTTGGAGTGAAGATGACGTAGTATAAAATTAATATTATATATATATAATAATTTATAAAATTTCAAATTTGAAAGACAAGGTCCAATTGCTTTTTACACAGGCAGAACCAATTAACTTTTTAAAAAATTCAGATTAATTCCATATAATGTACGTATTGAAATTAAATCAGACTTCGAATTTGCAAGGTTTGAGTGCATAAAATAGCTGTTTACCACTGAAAACATATTCTCTGAAATTTTCAGAGTGATAAAACAATAATCGAGCGAGTTATATGAATTTTAATGTCTTCATGGTGCAGGACCGTGTCAATAAAGCGATATAATATAGACGATCGACACGTAGTCAAGCTGATCGATCTCGGTTTATACTCCATAATTCCCCCATAATCGACTGAATAATAAATAAAGTATCTAGAACTTACAACATCACCAATCAAAGATCAATGATTTGCATCTCCATCTTCAAAGTCTCTTGATTCTTTTTTCAATTGTTCTATACATTTCTCGGCCGAGTGCTGTTTCGGGAATGGTTAGTGACGCTTGTTCCTCATCGTGGAAATTTTTTTTTTTAAAACTAGTATAGACAATTAGATAAATTTTATCATGAATGGTTAAACTGAGCATAGAACGTTTAATAATGTCTGAAGTGAATAGAAAAAGAAGCGCAGTTTCCGCTGCAGAATCATATAGCTCTGGAAGCAAGAGAAAACAAATCACTAAGATTTCTCAAGGTACAAATCCTATAAATAAAGATGGATTATCTGAATGTTTCCATAAAATTAAAACAAATCTTTATCTTT